>NW_004624777.1:16048971-16267450 GCF_000247695.1 Heterocephalus glaber
GAAGCCCCTTCCTCTGGGCCAGGGGCAGCGGGACAGAAGGTGGCCCAAAAGCCCTTTCCTCTGGGCTGGGAGCAGGGGGAGGGATGGTGACCAGAAAGCCCCTTCCTCTGGACCAGGAGCAGTGGGATGGTGGCTCAGAACCCCCTATCTCTGGGCTGGGAGCAGTGGGACTCAGTACCTTGGTCTGGTGGTCTGGTGTCCTCTGCGTCTTTATAGTGTGGAACCAGGTGGCTGCCTCTCTGCAGTGGGGTGATTCGGTGTCTTCCGCATGACTTGGGACCTCGGTAGGGTGTGCACAGACCTGACTGTCTACAGCGGGCTGATTAGGCGTGTTCAGCACCACTCTCCTAGAGATCTTTATTGAAATTGTATAAAAGCAATAGAAATGCAAAGTATGATGGCATTTTGTGAATGTTTAAATTAGAAAAAGTAAGACAAAAGAAAAGATTTAATTCTTTTTCCATCAAAAGGGACGTGTATGTTACATTTTCCTCTGGATGTACATTTTATGAGGATACTCTTGTGCCATTACTCAAAAAAAGAATATTTTATTAGGTGATAATTTATGGAAGCCTTATATTTTACATTTTCATCTAGTAGATAATATCCTTAGTGATATTAATGATTCATGGAAAGAAGCATTTCTTAGTGGAATGAATTTGGGAAATTCAGGAAGGTTGCACCAATTTTTCTGCAGTAGAATATTTCCTTATCTTCATGTGCTAATATATTTTCTGAATTCTCAATGGCGTATATTTTACATAACATTGCTCGCTTTATTCAAGCACAGTCTTTAGCATATTATGGCAGATTTTGTGGCATCCACTTGAGAAACAAATATAATAGACACAGAAAAGTTAAAATGAATATAAGCCCCATTGAAGACATCCATTTTTGTTTTTCCCTTTGTAACAGTTAAAAATAGTATTTAGCCTATTTTAAAACCCTTCATCATTACTAATGTGACTACAAGTTATATCAATTTTTGGAAAATATCTGATTGCATACCTTTTTATGTTACTTAATAATGTATTTTCAAATATGTCTAATAATTTAATATGCCTCACATATTTATGTAGTGTAATAGAATTTTTCTCTGTCAGGAGAGCTTAACAAAATAATTTCTATAAAATTTTGATTTAGGTAGGATAGCATCTTTGTTGTTAAATGCTTTAGAATTAATTCTATCCAAGTTTATGAGGAATACAATGGCTCCATTACTTAAATGTTTAACTGTTCACTTGTCATCTTGAAATAAACAAAACTTAGAATTTTGCCATTTCATCTTTCATAATAAAAATGACTTTAATGGGATAGTATTTTCTAAAAAAAGGTAAAACTTGCACCATCTTAATATGTCTCTTTTTTATGCAGTTACTTTGTTTGGCAGGAAATGAGTTCACATTTTCCTCTGCTAAAGAAAGCAATTTGTGAATCATATACAGTTTGAGAAAAGCATGACCATATTTCAAAAGATAAATCATATGATATTGTTATACTGAATGAATAAGAAAGCATGGATTGAAAATAGATTAGATGATTGCATTATAAAGACATCAAAGTAAACTGATCTGAAGGGAATACTATGAATGGACTAAAATTTGAAGATATTTCATGGCTACTTAAGTCCATGGGAATCTAATGAACAAATGCTGATTTTCTATTATAGACTTTCTTGAAGACTGAGAATTAACATGAGTCCCATTTTAGAAAGTCTATTATATTCATTTTCCTCTTTATATTTAGAACAATGTGCTGAACTAAATGATTTTTACTAATAGATTTGTTACCAAAACTTTCTCCTTAATTGATTAAATTTCAGAAAATATTTTATTGCTGAAGTAATATATTACTTTTCTGCTATAATGATGTAACACAAACTCTGTGGCTTAGAATAAAAGAAATTTACAATCTCACAATTGTAGAGGTCAAAATCCAAAATCAAGGCATCAATAGATAATGTGGTCCTTCTAAAGATGCTGGGAATGATCTCTTCCAGTTCTTCCTCCCAGCTTCTGGCAGTTCTTTGGTTTGTAGAGGCAAAACTCTAATCTTGGTATGCCAATCTTACTTGAATGCATGGCAATCCCTCTGCATGTGAATCTAAATGTTCCACTTTGTAAAAGGATACTAGTCATATTGCATTATATTTTACGCTATTCACCTCATTTTAACTTGAATACCTCTGTTAAAACCCTGTCTCCAAAAAACATCAATTTCTGAAATACTAGAAGTTAGCATTTCAACGTACTGTTTTAGAGGGACTCAATTATATAATCAATATTACTTTTTCACTCCAGTTAATTACGTTGTAATTGGCCCAAATTTCATGGCAATCAAGATTAAGTTCATTGTATTCTTGACTGAAATTTTCATGAAGTCACCACATTCTGAACCATTGCATTCTTTCTGTAGGGTCATTCCATAGCTTCTGGAACTATAGTAAATTTCCACTATAAGGGAATAAAAAAATAGAACTTTGATTGATTTTCTTTTATCAAGAAATAAAAAGCTTCCTAGATCTGCCCCCCCCAGCATAATTCCTCTTAAATTGAATGGGCAGGAACTAGTAAAAGGACTGAAGATAATTCAAAGTGATTAGAAAACATGAGTTATTTCTACCTTTGATCACATTGACCGGTTTTTTAAAAAATTAAGATTCTACTAGAAAAAAAAAAGAAAGATGCCCCATAAAATCATCAACTCAAAGTGTCTGTCACATGCGGTGAAATGGTTATAATGATGGGAATTAGATGGGGTCCAATTAAATTGATAAGCTTTTCCTTTGGTTCCAAAACATTCAAATTTATCACAAATGAGATTTAAAGAATGAATTCAAAAAGTATATACCGTGAAACAGAGTATAATATTGATTTTTAGTAGTTAATTTTGTTACAGTAATTAACCTATCTCATCCAGACATATTTTAAGCTACACTTAGTTTTAAAGAATATTCATATGCATGGAATGTGTGGCTACTGTTAATTATAAAATAGCATACATTTTCAAGTATATTGCTGTAATAATCTGAATTTTGTTTTTTCTCAATGATGAAGTTTAGCAGAGGTTATTTATTCTAATAAATAGGATAATACTTATTTAATAAGTACCCAAAGAAACAGAATGTTCTAAGGAAAAATTAATTTTATTATTTAATAGGACTCAAAAATGTCTATCAGTTGAGTTTAGTACGTATGATTATGAATAGAGGCAAATTTATCTTGTGAATTGAGATATTTCTTCTAATAACTCCATATGGAACAAAATTATTTAATAGCATTCCTGAATTCCACGCATATTTTTTTATAATGTTAGTGGGGTTTTATACACTTGGGTGTTACAATAAGTTTATGTAAAACTTTTGTCAAGATAAAATTGAAAGAAAAATCAAACATGTTCTGTGAAGTTAAAACAAAACAAAATAAAACTGTCAGGTGACTATATGCCAGATATCAAGTAGAAATGAATCCCTTCAGAAGAGACAAAAGTAAAAATAAATGACATTATAGTTAAACACTATTGCTGGAAAGAGAACTTAATGAAAACAGTGAATCAAAAATAAGTCGTCTTGAGGGTAGTAAAATGTCTAAGATAACTTAAGGTTTGTAACTTTGCCTTATATTATTTCATATATATATCATATAAATAGCACTGCCTGTTCTTGGAAAAATAGTAATACTAAAAAAATAGTTTTTCAACAAAGACAATGTCTAGTTACAATCAAACCTAACATATTTAGTTGATTCAGCAATTCAATAAAATTTGAGGCAAGTTTTATCAGAAAATAATTCACATCTAGGAATAGTTTTCACAAAATACTGCTAGATACATAAATTTGTTGAAGTAAAATAGAATGTTCACTTAAAATTTAACTATAAACAATCATAATTGAAGTTGAAGTACACTGTCTTACAACATGTGAAATATCAAAAATCATTCATAATTTTTCCATTTACAGGAGTGCAATATTCCAATGAAACAGCTAAAACCAACACCATCATTAGAGCTGACAGAAATCTGTAACTATAAAATATGGTACGTTTGTCTCCAGGTACGTGGCACTTACTCTTAATATTTATTTTTATTTTGAGCTCAGCCATGTATGATATTCATAGATAATTTTAACTATCTTTCCTCAATAGAGAGATTTATTCAAAAAGTCTGAGTGAGCAGAATATACATTATCCCTTTATTGATACTTTATTCGGCAGTTTCAACTTAGTGAGGTACCATAATAATGCCTGTTTTAAAAATAACTCTTTGTGCTGTTTGAAACCACTCATTAGCACCAAGATGTTATCATCTTAATATTTAAATTCCATTATTTTTTGGTTATGATCTTTATTAAAACTTAGTCTGGTCTAGTTTAATACTCTGATTTCTGAATCAGTACAGAGTTTACTTACACTTGTTTTAAAAGCACAGCCATTGCAGAAAATGGTCAGGAGGACCCTTATCCAACTCTGAGATATCAGCTCTATGTAGATAGCTTTTTGGGGCAAAAAGAGAAGGAAAGAATGGCAAAATCCTCTTCCGTGTGTAACCAGTCATCCATTTGGCAGGGAGAATCCTGATTCTATCTCCAGTGAGTCAGTTGCCCTTTCTAATGCCAATTACCTCAGGATATTGTGGGTTGTTAAGTACAATCATGAACTAAGTTTTTTTTTATGAAAATCTCGCCTTCTCTGTTACTTGATGATAAATTGGATAGTTCTATGACCTAGAAGTGTCATGATTATTTTATTCTTTAATATATAATAAATTCCCTATATGTTCTTTAAGTCACAAAGCAAAATCTTTTCTTTAGATGCTGTTTTGGACTTGATGTAGGAAAGAAGGCTGAAATGGAAAGCAGATAGATTGGTTCCTAAAGGGAATACTGCCTATTCTTGCATTTTATACAGATACATAGGAAAAAACAGAGGGTGAATTCTGACTCCAGTGTTTGGAGACTCTTTGGCAGCTGATGTTGGAGTGAGCCTAAAAATATGACAAAAGCCCTTGATTTCTGACTCAAAATAAAGCTCAAATAACTTTCCTACATGTACAAACAAATAACCTAAGTTTGGGCAGGGGATTTTTAGCTCAGTGGTTCCACAGCCCGCCTTGCAAGTGCAAGGTCCTGAGTTCAATCCTTGGTACCAAAAAAAAAAAAAAATCAAAAAAAATTTACTTTGATTTCCTAGGTTGGAGTTACAAGAGACAGTAAGTCTGTCTTCTTTTCTTCTGCATTCTTTTATGATATAATCAGTGATTAGTGTTTGGATCAAAGATGTGCTTCAAAAGGCCCATGTGTTTAGAGGTAAGGCTTTTGGAGCATGATTGGACAATGGAGGCATTATGCTTATCAATGGATCAATCCACTGTTGACTTCATAGCTGTAATATTTCTTCTTTAGCCTCTCATGGTGCTAACATTATAGATCTGTGTCAGGATGCCTGGATCATATTATTTAAGTTTTTACTCTGTATCTGTAACATTATTGGGAAACATGGAGCTCAGAACCCCTAAAATAATGAAATATTAAAATCTGAACTGTTATATGAAGCACCAAGTCTTGTTAAAAATATCTTCACATTCTATATATCATTTTATTTTCAGTACTACCAATAAATACCTACGTTGTCTAGCAACAAATTTGGTAAAAATAGACAATGTAATAAAACATGTTTATATTGACGATCTGTCTGTTTGATTTCACTGCTGTGTAAATCTGTGAATAAGAAATCTGTGGAAATATTAGAGCATCATTTTTATGATAGTTATTTTTATCTTGACATTCATTAGATTTTTATTAGGTATATAATTCACACAAATATTAATACAAATTTTATTTACACTTTTAGACATTTTTATAGTGAAGTACTGTATATTGATTTAGACAGATTTTTCAAGGTGTTCCTTTTATAGTATTTAACATGGTTATATTTTGAGATTAAGATATAGCATTTGTAGAACAATTGTTAACAGAAATGTTAGCTATATAAATAAAATAAAAAATGATTTTAAAATATAGCACAAGTAAAGGCACACATAAATTTCTAACTTTATTTATTGTCATCCTTTCAACATTCTAGGTAGCAATTAATTCAGAATCATTCCCTTGGCACCCTTTCTTCATCACATAATAACCAAGAGGTACTTGACAATGTACCAGGAGAGGATGCAAGTCACAGAACAAGAACAGTGATGGTACTTTGACCCAATGGGGATTCCATATTTCAGGTTCCCAAGCCAGCTACTTATACATCTTTTAAAGGAAAGAGATATATTACTAAAATTGTACTTTTTAAAACTCCAAAATAATAATTCTCATGGCGAAATTCTCATAAGCTGGCTTACTCCATACATTGTTTATTTTTTGAGAGGAAAGTAGTACATATTTATCCTTTAATATCACATTTCTATTTCTGTGACATGAGCTAAAACATTTATGCAGCCATTCCTCATGCTATTTACTACTTTATAATCATCCCATACATTAAACTTCCTTAAGAATTTAAATTTACTGATTTAAATACTTCAAAAATTTTGTACTTAAACCAAGATGAATATTTTTCCCTAGCATTTAACAAAGAATATTTTGGTCAAATTAGCTTGTTAACAAATAGTTGGTTATGGATCCTATATAGTATTTTGGCTGTCATGTAAAAAATTTAAAATATAAAAGCATGTAATAGATAAAGAAATATTCATTATATAGTACTCTGACTAAAAATAGAGTGTATTGGTTATGATTAGAGCATACCCATCTTCTTTATTTTTTATTTCAGGTATAATAGTTGTGTACAGAAACATGTCATCTATCTATCTAATATATATATATGTATATATATGTATATATACATATATATATATATATATATGGAGAGAGGGAGAGAGAGCGATAGATACATATATATCCATATGCAGGTGGAGGTGTTTGTGTAAGGACAAAGTCAACATAAAAACATAAAATGTTGATTTTCACTATGGGTTTCATTTTAAAAAAATGTTGATGTCATTTATCAAAATAAGTAGAATATTTTTTGACACCAAAGAAGAAAAATCTATGACATGTTGACAGATAACTGGGTACTACTTCAAAGTTAATTTACAAGTGATCAAAGTGAACAAATAATTATTAGAACTATACTTTTTAAGAAAAATAATAAGGAAGAAACCAGAAGAAAAATATTAGCAGATTAGGAAAATAAGCAAAACAAATTTATGTTCTTCAGTCATTTTCTGTGTGTTGGGGCTCAGAAAACAATATCCCAGAGCAACAACAAAGTCTCTCTTCCCAGTCCCCATTGAAGTCCAATATCTTCTGCTTTTGTTAAAAGCACTCACTCTTTTCTTAGGTCTGTCTATGCCCAGTATGGAACTAGAAGTTGGATGAAAGTGGCTTCTCTCCCTTCACTTGGGCTCAGGCTTCTTTGCC
Source organism: Heterocephalus glaber (assembly GCF_000247695.1). The sequence continues at coordinate 16,056,395 of NW_004624777.1, forward strand.
ACCCTCTGCTTTGGGTGAGATTCCTGCTCAGTTTCCCAAACAAACATGTTAACCATTTGTTTGTCCAATGCAGATAATCCTCTCCCTTCAAAACTGAAGAGTTCTAAGATAGAGTCAAGATTTCCTGTGTAGTCATAGTTAGTAGACTCTTTTTGGACTGCTAGGTTTTTCAGTGGTCTGTTCTCAGCCTCTGCGGCACTGCCTAGAAGTCTACAGTTATTACCCTAAACCTAAAAGCCTAACTCCCACCTTCTACTTTGCCTTGTCCTTTCTCTTGGTTGTTCTCATGTCCTGGATTCCAGGAACAAAATGTTTGATGGATAAACATGTCATGTATCAGAACTGCAACTCAGGGAACAGCAACTTTATTATGGCTAACAAATGCCTTGCCTCTCCTGAGACAGGGCTCAACTCAAACAAGGCCTGACCAAGATGGTTACCCATACAAGCTATATAACCCTGAGTCTGTTGTTAGCTCCTCAGAGTGATAGACTGTAAGTCATTAAACTACTGCTTTTCTCCCCAGTGTGGCCATGCTGAAAATAATGTTCCCTCCTTCCTCCACCACCATTCAGCTCTCCTATTGGCCATGGGGATAAGTCTCGGATCATTGGGACCTCAACAATCAAACCTGTGGCCTAGGACTCCTTTTATACCTTCACTCCTATCTCTAGATCATCTTTGGTCCATTTTATTTTTGGAACTGAAGTGCAAATAGAGGCCTCATCTGAAGTTTCCTGATCTGATGAAGAATCCTCTCTCAAAAGACACAGGACTGTCTTAAACCCTCTCCTTAGGAATGTCATCAAATAACCAAGGAATGTTAGTCACCAAGGAAAAGAAGAGACAAAACTTTCATCTGCTCTGTCAGATTTTTCATCCTCTACAAATGCAATCCAGAGAGATGAGCTAAGAGGCTTTATCTGCATAATTAGACAACCTTTGCTTCCAAAGCAGTTCTATCCCTTCCCTAGAATCAGGAGAACTTAGTCACAAACTATTTTCTATGCTTTGGGTTTCATTCATTTTTTCTAAAAATCATTTATTACATTTTAATTTGCTTATACCCTTTCTGTCCTTATAACAAAGGGTAAATAGATTTATTTTTTCTTTTTTATTAGTATATGTTAGCAGTATGTAATGGTTACTTTCCTTGTATGGAGTTAGTACATGAACATAACACATTGTAATTCCTTTCTTCACTCCCTTTACCTCTTTATATGTTAGGGAGGTACTTGTCTCTTTAGGAAACTGCTAAGAAACATCTCAGAGACTGACACCATCTTAGAGCATCCACCTATGTCCTAGTTGTGAAATAGTCATTGTTTCCCTCAAGCAAGAGGCACTGAACGTTTAAAAAGAAGAGCCCTCTAGGCTTCTGTCAATACTTAGGAAGCATAGATTTAATAGAAATAGGAGAAAAGAAAAAAATGGTTTGCATACAAGAACCAACTTGTATGTTTGCATACAAGAAGCAACTTGGTTGGAGAAATTTGAAGAGATGTATGAGCATTTTGCATTATACTTACGTTTTAATTCATTAAGTTTATTGGTACATTTTAGGTATACAATATGATGACATTCATCATTGGGAATTTGTACTTTTACATCATATGTCTTGTTTCTTATTGTTTTCCCCCTTCTCCTGCTCCCCCTTCAAACCCTCCCTTCCCAATTTACAAAGACTTTGTTTCCATTTTTTCCTTTTCTCATATTTATTCCTTCCTTTATTTCCTTTTCCCTACCTCTCCCACTTTCCCTTCCCCTTCCCCTTTGGACCTTTTCTTCCTATTTCACATTAGCCACTATACATTTTGATCCTCATTTACACTTTCACTATACTTATTTTTATACCTGTAATTCCATCACTGTGCAGCTGTGTTGAGATCTACTTGTCCATTCACTAAGGAACTTCCAGTAAAGCTAGCCATGTGGCACACAGCTGTAAACTCCACTATTCCATAGGCTAAGCCAGGACGATCTCACATTCAAGACCATTCTGAGCAATTTAGTGAGAATCTATTTCAAAATAAAATATAAATAAAAAAGCTGAGAGTATAGCTTAGTAGGGCCAGGGTTCAATCTCCAGTATCACACAAACAATGACTTCAAATAATCTTCATTACAGTTTTGAAAGACTGGGAAAGAGGGAACAAACATGACAAAATGACCAAAGTAAAATGGTTAAAGAATAAGGGAAAGGCACTGTAAGAAGCGGAACCCGGAGTCACCATACTCTACCGTGGTTCAAGAGCAGGAGAGGTACATAACACAGGACCAGTTACCAAAAGAAATTCCTCGTCACTGTTTGTTTGTTTGTTTTTTGGTACTGGGGATCAAACTCAGGACTTGCACTTGAGAGGCAGGCGCGGTGCCACTGAGCTAAATCCCTGCCTGATGGTCACTCTTTATGGTAATTTCACCTTTCAAAAAAATGAATCTCTGTCAGTCCACCATAAAATACACAGTAACTCATTTTATAGAATTATAAAAATGGCGTTTCACAAAAAGTAAGGACATAAGAAAAGAATATATTTGTATTATTGCATTGCAGGAGTCTAAGGTATGAATATCAATTGATCTCCACCAGCCTGGGAAACATAGCAAGAAACTGTTGTAAAATAAAGCAAAACAAAGCAAAATAAAATAAAATGAACAGAAAACAAAACACAAAAAAAACCCCCAAAACCCAAACCAACTTTTATCTTAAATAATTAACATGTATTAAACTACTAACATTTATATGATTTTCAAAACATGATTATAGTTTTAATTATAAAATTGTGGTAATGATACAGAGAGAGATACAATAACTTGTCCAAAATCACATAGAAAGGAAGGGATAGAAGTACAGAGATGCTACCTAATTAAAAGAAACATACTAAATTAAAAATAAGAAATTCTCCTTGATTGTATATAAACACAATATGCATCCCTCATACTTACAATTGAAAATAAAAGAAAACTCACACAACTGTGATTATAATTTCCAATTCCTGTTGTATAGGCTAAGAAAATTCAATTTTATTTAAAAGGTAAAGAACTGTTTTTTTTTAATCTCAGTGTCAGGAGAATTTCATCATATGCATGAGTGATATGAATTAATACCAGCTTTTAGCTTTGTAATTTAAATATCTATAAAAGCCGCATATAAAGACACACTGGTCTTTGTACAGATGAACAGTAAGCGATGTTACCTTACAATGATATAAAATTAGTACTCACTCTATTTGGAGACTTTTGCAGGCTACTGAGATCACCCACCCCATGTCCAGTGTTGTAAATATGATCACTCTGAGCAATTTTTAACTAAGCCACATGTCCTGTGATGTATATACTTTCACAGTCCTTCTTGACTTAAGGGTATGATTGCAAGTTAATACATCACATGATAGAAACTTGCCATAACGTGATTATAAATCTTTTAGTTTTCTGTTCCGAAATAAAGATTTATGAGCAAGAGCTACATTTTTCTTTTCTTTCATGTATAAATTAGCCTTAGGATGCTATGAATAATTCAATATGAAAAAATATCATCTTTCAAAGATATGGTAAATAGGAAAGTTGTGTGTGACTTTATGCAAGTTGGTCTGTGTGTGTACCAAAATAATATAGAGTAAAATATACACAAACTAAAAAGCCTCATTTTAATGTTTTTTTGAATTTCTGAATATTTTCTTAAAATAGTATATATAAAAACTTTTGATCTTTTAATTAATCCTATAGAGCACAGAGACATGTGAAGCTTTTTAATTTAAAAATATTTCAATAATAATTCATGTGGTATATGTTATCCACAGGTATTTCACAATTGAAAAATTTTTAAGCATAAACATTTTAAATTAATATTTTCATTTTATGATAAGGCTGCTTTCTTAATTATTTTTTCTCTCATTGCTGAGACAAAATACCCAGCACCCAAAGTTAAAGGAGGAAAAGTTTATTTGGATCACAGTTTTTAGAATTTTCAGTGCATAGTCAGCTGCCTGCAAGGCAGGGTGGCATGGCAGAGGGGCATCACAGAAGAGAAACAGCTCAGGGCAAAGCAGGGTAGGCAGAAGGTGCCAATCAGCCAACAAATGGCTATAGCAAATTCTTTATATTTAATCTCTCCTCATACCCAGAACCATGGCAAACCAATCAGTGTGATTACTGATTTAGTAATAACACACCCTTAATCCCAGCATCACAAGCTTTAGATCCAGCAACCTCTAAAGAAGCCTGCCTACGGCCACATGAGGGTTTGGGTGACATCTTAAAACAAGCCATAATAGTTGCATTTTTGAGTTATGGATTCACACTGCTGCCAATTCCACTGAAATAGAAAGAATATTTAGAATTGTGAAGCTTTGGAACAGCCCAAACAATTTAATATTATTGCTTGAAATTTCTTTGACATGAAAGTTAGATCAGATCTGGAATATATTTAAATCATTTATGTAATGTAATGAATTCCTGTTCTTTAGCATACAAAAGATAATCTCCAAAATTTTAATTGAATATATTATATATCTTAATCTATAAATTTAGAATGTTTTAAAATGAAGCACATCATTATTTCAACTTCTTCAATTTATCTAATAAACTCCAATAAACAATGATCTTAACTTTTAAAGAGATTTTTCAAAGTACTATTGCAACTAATTTTTAAGGCAGTTTATGATGCAGATCATTAGTACAGGACTTTCACCCTATCAGATACACATTGGAATCCTCAACTAGGGCATGAACAGTATATTTGAGCTCAGTTTATTCATTTATAAAATGTGAATAGCAATAATACTCATTTTGTTTAGTTTTTTTAAGGACTAAATGAAACAATATAACTAAATCACTTTGTATGATTGCCCCAAATGATTACTGCTTTATTAAATATCAAAAATTAAACATTCATTATTAAATCCCAAGTATATTTTGTAGGTATTGTCAAAAATGAAAATCTATATTCTTGAACATATGTTTTATTATTATTAAGTGTAATAATTAGAATTATAATAGCGCAAATAAGTACTAATTGATATTTATTAAATAATTAATGTGGAAAATGAAAATTACCTATCATGATTCACTGAATAATTAGAGCAAGCTTTTGTAATAGGTTACATTAATGTTCACATTTCAGGAGCAAGATAAACTTAGATATAACATAGCAAAAGACAGAGGTATTAGAGCTAAAACTGTGGAAGAACGACTTGCAGAGTTGTTTTTAACAGGTATACAAATGGGTCCTCCCACTTATTGTATATGTATATGAACAAGTATAGAGCGGAACTAAAATAAAAGTAGTCAGATGACAAATTGAATAAGCAGAGAAGAGTTTTCATTTGGAATTTTTCCAGACAATCTATATGGCTCACTCCATCTTTGCACTTACTGTCCACCTCCCACCCTCAGCATTTCCTGTTCCTTTAAGACATGCTTAGCAGTGGAGTGCGAGGAGGGTAGAAAGAGGGGGCGTTTGGTTTCTGTGTATGAAGTAATACCAGTGAGGCGATGATTTTAATTCACCAATGGTTGATACTTGAAACAACTTCCAGAGTTCCTGAAACATAATAATGGCTTCCAAGGAATCAATAAACCATTTGTAAAGTGTCACCATATTATTCTGCTTCTTTAAAAAATAAAATATATTTTTTTCTGCTTTTAAAAAATAAAATATATATTTTTCTGCTTTTAAAAAATAAAATACTCTCATCCAGCATATTCTATATTAATTTTTTAAACCTTCACATAATGGTGAAAATAGACTTAATGTCCCAGTGGCCAATACTAGCTACCAGTTTGGACTTTGAAAATAGAATCAAAGCCTTTTTAAAATTTTTGACTTTGTATTCTCAATATCTAGTAAAGGTCATGGAACATAGTAGGCAATAAAATATTTCTTGAATAAATCAGTAAAGAAATAGTCTATTATTTTAAAATCATATCACATAAAATCATCTATTTTAATTTGTCTGCTCAATTATCCAGCTGTAGTTAGGTTACCACCACTATTTTATTTGGGAGACATGTGTAACTCTAATATGAATTACTTGCAATTACAAAGTTAATTCATCACACAAACATTAAGATTAATTTATTTTCTATGTTTATAAAATAGAATCCTAAAGAGTTTTAATTTAATATAGGCAATCAATATTAAATGATCACATATGCCCATAATATATACAAAGTGCTTTTGGAAACCAAAATTATGAAAAAATCTAAAATCTTAGGTGTATGTTGTTTTTTTTTTTTTGGTACCAGGGATCGAACTTGGGACCTTGCGCTTGTGAGGCAGGCGCCAGAACCACTGAGCTAAATCTCTGGGCCTCTAAAATCTTATATAAAACAAATAAAGTGAATTTGTATTTATACACACCTTCCCTTACATATTTATTAAATGTTATTCTAAAAACTTAAAGGAAGCTAAGGTCAATTGTGTTTGCAAATGCTGTTTACTCATTTACATATCTGCCTATCACTGTTAGACAGCACGTATTAAACTGAAAAGTAAGTGATGGTGTGACCCACTGAGCAGAAATCTTATCAGCAAACGTGTATAGTGCTATTCCCATTGGAAAGGTCTTACCCATAAATTTTACCCAACCAGTAGCATTTGATATTTTCCTTCCCATTAGTACCCTGATTTGTTGAACTCACAAAACATTCATTTATGGAAGACAGCAACTGCATCAAACAAGAAAAACAAACTTAATGAAAAATAAAATAAATAAGGCTAACTAATTTTCTTTTTCTTTTTCTTTTTTTTTTTTTTTGGTACTGGGGATCAAACTTGGGTCCTTGTGCTTGCACAGAGCAGCAGGCGGCGAAACCACTGAGCTCAATTCCTGGCCCTCTAATTTTCTTAATAATTTCACAATGACATTCAAATTAGTATTTGTTCAAATCTTGGAATTATTAAAAGTTAAATTGGATGATTTTCAAAAGAATATAGATTAAGTTACTATATGTTGTGACTTTTTAATAGACGGCAGAGAAAACATTTCTTGATGACAACAGAATAAAATGTGGGCTCTCCAGCTTTTCTCATCATTCAGCAGATTACCTCTTCTTTTCTCAAATTTTTCAAAAAGAGCCAATGATTTTTGAAATGAACACTGTCACCTCTAAATGTCAATAAGTATGGTGAATTTCTGTAAAAAATTTGGACACTTAAAAATTCAGTTGCTTCATCTTCTTAGAGACAAAGTGCTCAAGAAAGTGACCATTTAAGGTGGTTCCAATTAACCAACTTAGTAAATCAACAAATATATACTGATAAAAGCCAAAAGTATCCTCAAATCAATGGCATTTTAGAAACATCAGTACCATGCCAACAATTAAATGTTCAGATTATATAAAATCCATTCAGTCAATGACTGAACTCATGTAATTTACTTGAAGTCAACTTGGTTTGTGCCAAAGATTGGTCAAGGCTGCTGGCTCAAGATCACTAATCTTCTCCATGCTTTCTTTCTTAGGATATGTGAAATGACACTTTTAACCAGTGCCCCAGGAGATTGTGGTGCAGTTGGCACATGATCAGTGTTTTGGAAAATGCTGCATTCTAAAGAGAAAGATTGTCATGGATGAATGACCAAATAGAGTTCAGAGAAATTTCCTAGGAGAATTGGTATTTGTTTCAGGAGAAAGAATGCTGCACATCCATGATAGAGATGAAGAAAATAAGAATGAACTGTGAAACCTCAGAGTAAATGGATGCTATGGCTTTGGATTTGTTTTAGTAGATGCAAATTAGCATCTATAAAAGACTTAAAATGTGACCAATCAATCCACATTCAGCAGAGGGGGAAGGAGATGATCCCTTTAATTATCTCCAAATTATTTGCAAGCTTTTATTGTATATATGCACAAGATTGATTCATTACTTAAATCATTAATTTACATAGCCTATAAATCTTCTGCATAAGATAGAATTGAAGTCAGCCTGAAGTGTAATTACTCAGTATGGGACTTTATATGAGTAAAATTAAAAATCTTTTTTGTACATTTATTTTTATATGTAGGGTGCTTTTTAATTTAAAAAGCTGCCTCCTATTCTGTTAGTTTATCATATAAGTAGAAATCAAATTATTGCACGAGCAAATATATAGCTTCTTGTTGAAATGCTAGTGAAATATAGCCACTGTGGAGCAAGTAATCTGATTCAAAGTATCTAGGATTCTTTAGGGGTGAATAGCATTGCTGTGGTGCATAATAGCTGTTCCTACAGGTAAAGTATATTTAACTACTAAATAAAAGATGTAAATTCAGGTCAGTGAATTAGTATAAAACTGTTATTAGCAAGCTACCAACTTTTTCCTTCTATACTCTAGGTAGCCATTTCTCCTTTTCAGTAAATTTATATTTGTAATGCCAGAATTTGCAAATGCTACTTCAGTACTATACACAGCAAATTTCATCAAGTGAACACAATGAAGACAAAATGGAAAGTATGCTCAGGAACCAAAGCACTGAGAATCACATCATTTTTATCCTTTTGAATGCAAAACTTTTGTTTTCTTAAGTGAAGAGAATCCCTAGTGCATAGGTCCATCTGCTTGCACAGTTTCCTGTCATATTGACACAACTTGGGACCAATTTTGTTTGCAAACAAAAATGACCAAGAAATCATAGTCTTGCAAAATAGACCCTGGTCTCTTCACTACTGGTCATGCATACCCTTAATGTCTAGGAAACACATAAAAATGAAATGCAAGCAGACTGGAACTTAATCACAAAATATAGATTTATTTTTTGGCCATTTTAAGGTGTAAAAGAACGTTGACACTATCAACTCCATTTTTGTGACCTGAGATCTATCTTGTGTGTGGTGACCACTCTGTGAACTTTCTGATGTGCCAAAACCAAGTCATTTGCATAGAGGAAACATCTTGATGACTGTATGAACTAAACTGTTTCCTAAGATAATGACATGGTCTGAGCTCCTCTGGTGGAAACATGAGCAATTTATTCTCCAAAAATATTTTTTGACAAAAAAAAACCTATGCAACTACTTTTTCCTCTTAAAAGGGCCCTCTATAATGAATCATAAAAGAACATACTCTAGTTTATACTGGAATCTCTGGTCCCCAAATTCCAATTCTCATGAGCCAAATATAATAGTTTTTATCATGACAAGTTCTCTGAGACCCTCGGGTTGAAAACCATTATTTGTTCTATATGAATTTTGTTGTTGTTCAGAAGTAAAGGTAAACAAGGACTTCTGTAAGACTATGTATTAAGTTAATCTTAGCAATTTTACCAGATACATACATCTGATATCTCTGGAATCAGCTAAGTTAATTGACAGGATCCTAACTAATGCTCTTTGAAATGTTTGCATTGAGACACGAGATGAAGGTTGCCCAGTCTGCCTTTTGCTGTTGCTTCACTTTCAGATCATTATAGTTCACTCCCATTAAACTACATTAACTACAGTGCCTTAACATGACACTGAAAATCATTGACCCTCTCATTATAAAAGTACATATGGGGCCGAGGATTTAGCTCAGTGGTTCTGCTGCCTGCCTCAGAAGTGCAAGGTCTCAAGTTTGATCCTCGGTACCCTGCCCAAAAATGTACATATATACTAGATATAAAAAAGATTCATTGCACATTCCATGTTACTATATAATTACCAGTTTCCTTGCACCTTTAATCCCTCATTCTCCCTGAAATTAGTAATATGAAGCTTATAGAAATAGTCTAGTTAAAGGATATTCATGTAATCTGCAGGTATTTAATGTATAGTTTGATAAAAGTTAAAAATATAATTTTCTATATTAACTTATATATTTATAAAATGGCTATCTGCATGCATTGTGATAAAAAAGAAAATACTAGAGGCAATCCTTACGATGACAAATGTGCAGTTGGTTTGTTTGTGGGTATAGAACACATGCTTATTTACAAAATTATTTTTATGAAAGGGATAATGAAAGATAAACTTTTCACTCTAGTCAATGTATATAAGTTATGCCTTTTAGAGAACAGATTGTCAAAATTAAAATTATGAATATAGAATTTCATCAATATTTAAGAGATAAGGAACATTTTAAGTAGGCTAAGAAAGTTTCATCAGAAAAAGACTAGGGAAACATTCAGCCAAGAATAGAAACCAAGAATTTTAACACCAATTTCAAGAATGTATAATAGTCAAGAAACTGAAATTATATAAATAAGTTGAAAATAAGTTGAAATAAGTTGAAAATACAACTAAGTTGAAAATGAGAACCCACAAAGTTAAATTTTGCATTAATAGATGATCGATAGCGAGAGAATTTTCAATAAAAAGCTAATGTTGGAAGTAAATTGCATTGATTGACAGAAATAATGAAAAGAAAAAGTAATAACTGGAAGGATAGAGCATTTTTCAAGAGATTTTGCCATAGTGAGGAAGAATATCATACTTATGGGGGTGTGCAGGATATAGGAGAGTTATTATTTGTGGAAGGATGTGGATACCAAGTAAATGAAAATGGAACTAGTGAAGAGCAAGATATGCAAGGGTTAATGACTTTTACTATGCTTACTCTTCTGGAAAGCACCTGATGATGTCAGCCATTTGATGTTGCCAGGGGCTGCTCCATTAGACAACAAGCATTTGCCTATCTGTGGACGGGCCTCTCACAACCCAAGGCATTTCCACATTGCCATTGTTATAGTGTTTTCTTTCTTCTGGTAAGACAGGTGATAGGATTTCTTAATCTCATCACCACAAGCTCATTATTTCATCAAAGTGATGATTTGTGCAAGAGCTTACAAGGAACAAAAGTGGGAGCACATAAAGTACTTCAACAATTTTTTACTTCATTTTCTGGGAGGGGGATATATGTATTTGGCTATAAATAATGGCTTAGTTGTGGAAAAGACAATGTTGATTATGTCCTAAAATATAAATTTCAATCAAATACTATAATATTTAGTCATCTAGGTTAAAAAGCAAGTGTCGAGATGTTTGCTCACATAGGCTTTTAAATCATAAAGTACAGCCATAAATAGAATGTATTTTTGTCTCCTTCTCTACTCCAAGATGTAAGATAGAGGTTTCAACTACAAAGACATTTGAAATTAAGACAAACAAAACAAAACTCTGGTAATCATTGACTATTTTTAACATTTTTAGTATTAAATCAAAGTTTATTTCCAAAGTCTAAACTAAAACTCCTTTGATTGACATCAATTCCTTTTTGATGTGTACATCCACCTCATCTTTTATGTAACATCAAATTAATTAGATAAGACTTTTCAAACAGAAGAAAATCCCATCTTGGTGCTTTGACAAAGTTTTAAAACTTACATCTGATATACGGCAAGAGGAAACTGAAAAAATTTTACACTGTTCAAAGTATGCTAATTGCATAAATGTCAACTCATTTTTACAAACGTCTTCAGGCAATATCTTATAGTTTTTTTCTTGCTCGTTTTCATTTAGAAGATATAAACAAAATGAATTTACATATTTATCTAAGTTATTTATCATGTTTTAACATTCACCAAACTTACTTTATATTTCTATGAATATTTATATTCTGGACAATTTTCTTTGTGCGTACAATTATTGTACAGACTTATAAATCACCATGGGGCATTTGACATTGCAAGTCCTCCCAGGACAATTATGTGCACTGCATAATGAGTTAAATAAGCTTTGTTTTTCCTTGTGTTCATTTTTCCAGTGTTAATATGTCTACACTGTATCAAAAATTGAGTTTTTTCTGCCTCATATTGTTAGATTTATCTTATATTAGATTCTAGGGGTGGAATGAAAAGTTATTGTAATCTAGGTGGCTAAATCAACAGAAATTTATTTCTTATGGCTCAGGAGCTTCTAAAGTTTCAAACTCAAAGTGTCAACAGGTTTATTCCTTTTGGAGGTTCTGAAAGGAAAAATGCTCCATATACCTTCTTCAACTTAAGGGAATTTTAGGAATTCCATGGAGCTCTCTGCCTCCATCTTCATATTGCCATTTTTTTCCTAGGGTTACTTTGTGTCTTCTCCTTCTCTTATAAGATTATTAACCATTGCATTCAGAGTCTACTCTAAATCTAGGAAGATTTAATTTTGAGTTTGGTAACAGAGAATATATGTAAAGAATCATTTGTAAATAAGTTTACATCCTGAGTTCCTAAGTTGATATTAATTCTGGGAAGATACTCTCAACGGTACAAATGGTGAAATTAAAAAGAAGTAGAAGAAGACAATTTAATGTAATGTTGATGAGTTCAAGCAAGAATTGTGATGATATCTTGGGCTCCACTCTTGAAAGTGGCTGGTGAAATGTGGTCCTTTAGAGTATTGATAGCGAACAGAATTGCCGGGAGTTGTGGAAAAAGTCAAGAGTAGATGTTACTTGGCGCACACCTATTAGACAAATAACAACGAAATTTAGTCATGAGGAAAAAGCTAAGAGAGAAATAGCTTTCAGAAAGAATAAACATTTTGATTTTGTGCTTATTAAGTTGTGATCTGTATTAGATACTAAGTGGAAATACCAATAAGGAAGCAGAATCTTAGAAAAGCTGCTGCCATGTTGGTTAGTAGAAAAAAAAGTAAATATAAATGCCAATACTTTTTGCTTTTATTCATAAATTTACAGCTAGAAAAACTTTTTTCCTCTTTTTTATGTACTTAAAAATTAGCAGAGTGTAGTATTGTAGTATTGCAGTATTCAGACTCTAATAGAAGCATATATATCCATGTGAATGTTTTTCTTCTTGCTATATCTCAGTGCTAAGCTTCTTCTCTGTAAGCAAGTAGTAAGCACTTTCTATCAACAAAAGGTTGAACTAGATATACTCAAAACCAGAAATCTGCTGGATTGTCCTGTGTTTGTACCATACCACTTACTGTGTGGTTTCCAGGAAATCATATAAACTCTCTAAAGCATCACTTACCTTTCTACCAAAATGAAAATAATAGCATCTTCTTCTCAGCTCTTCATATATATATATATATATATATATATATCTCCACACATCATGGTCACTGGTGAAGGTTTTGTTCCTGTCACCTCATTCACCACCATTTTTTTTCATAATATGTCATACCTTCTTCACACATTATACCTTGAAATAAATAAAGTTAAATATAACTTCCACTCTGAGAGGAAGAAGATGAAAATAACATATTAAGGCAAATAAGGAACAGTCTAAACTAGTTTTCAGGTGAAGGAGCTTAACCTAGGAAAGGCTAAGTTTTTTTTTTTATTATTAGTGGCATTGTTTGCATAAAGGCAGAATGATGTAGTTTAAATCCTTAATATGTTCTTTTGTATTAGATCAGTAATGTTATGTTTTATCAATTAAGATAATTTAAGAGGTACATTTAGGGCATGCAGCCACTTCTTTACTACATCCTCTAACAGTGTATCTCCTTTCCAGATGCCAAACAGTATCTTTCATTATGTAATACATTTCTGTGTTTACTATCTCCAGGAAGCTTTCTGAAATAATGCTCAACCACAATCCCAGCCACTAGACACATAAATATCAAGCTTTATTTAACAACTCAATTGAATACATACTCCTCTTTCATTAGGTAAATTAGAAAGGAAATTTGCTGAGAAAAAAATAAAAGAATCAAACTTGTAAAGTGAAAAAGAAAAAAATTAATATTTGAAAACAATAAAATTTTCTTTTGCTTGACTTCATTTTCTCATGGAAACACAGAAGGATTTCCCCCTTTTTAAACATGTCAAATCTGAATTTTTCTGAGATTTGGTAGATCAACGTCTTAAGCTTCAAGTAGTGAAACTGACAGCCAAACCCCAAACTATCTGACCCTGTTGGATCTTAATATAATCATTTTTACCACATTGCAAAGTGGTTATAGGAAAAATAATATTACACTATTATAAACTTTACAAATGGTATACATTCCTCAACTAATACTGCTCTTTTGTGGAGAGAAAAAGCCATGGATTATGTAGCCTGGGAAAATGGATTTCAGCAATATATCACTGAAAACAAATTATTGATCAGATTTTAATGCATCTAATGTTCATTCTTGTTTCTTTGTGCAGGAAATTTTGCATAACTTAGAAAACTACTCCTCTATTCCTCACCATTTTGTAATTATTGTTTATGGCTGATTTCCTGTCCTAGATTATGAATAGAATTTATGAATTTTTAATAGATTGATATAATTACAATCTTAGAGCTAATGTAAATGAATTGACATATCATAGATTATACTGTAAATGATATTTGACATTATAAATGATAGCATAGTTTTTCATGAAAAAACTTCTTAGTGATAAGCATTGCCATGCTTTTCAAATAATATTGTATAAAATAGATATCATAATAATTTCCATTAGAATAGGTTTACTTATTTGTATTAAACTATATTGTATTCCACTAATGCAAAAATGCTAAGTCACAAGACTGGAGCTAACAGAGAAAGAAAAAAAGAAGGATAGCATAAAGGATATAATTACAGTGAATTTTTCATGGCAGAACTCTAATCAGAATTCTTGAGAAAATCGAATCCTACTTGGGTTCCCCTAAGTATGACTGAAAATGGGTAAACATTCATTCCAAAGCACAAGAAATTTGCACTCATTCTGAAAACCTTCAGAAGAAAAATAAAAATAAGAACAGTGCAAAAAATCCAGCTTACCTACGCAGGAAAAAAATACTGCATTCAGGATTCTCATTTTCAGTACTACATTCTAGAGCGCAATGAAACAATAGCATCAAATCTGAAGGGAAAAACGTTAATTACTAGACCATATAGTATGAGAGGAAGTTAGACATACTGGCCTGTAAAGCATTTAAATACTATTTACAAATATTTCCAATCGGATAGTTATTGGCATTATTTCAACAAAATAAAAATGTAACTAGAAAGAATGATATAGAAAATAAAAATATTTTAAATAATTGTTATTAAGATGAAGTAAAAAATTAATAAGATCTTGATTCTTCAAAAAGACTCTGAGCATTGTTTTAAATATTGATACATTTGATAATATTTGCAATAATAACTAATCACAAAATTAAAATGATACCTTATTTGCATCCAATATTTAGCTATAGAATTAGGCTTTAGACAAAATCACTGAAAAATAAATAATATAAATCTATTTGACAATACAAAACAATTGGAGTAATTTTCCAAGATAGTTGATGAGAGATCCCCAGAGATCTCTCCACAATAAAAGTAAATACATAAAATAACTGTTATTGTACTGTGCTGTTTAAAGGAAATTCCAACAGTGAAATAAGGATCTGACAGAGATGCCGTGCAGATAGCAGATTCACAATGACCTTTTAAAGAAGAGAATGAAGCATATATAGTATATATTGCTCCATCTTTACCGACAAATTCCATACTGAACCAGGGAAATGTGTAAGCAGTATACATCGAAGTTCCCACCCCTACCATGAACATCTGAACTATGTTCATTGTTACATTACTATGTGTTGTTACATTGGAATGTGTTCCATTAGAATCCTGTATCACTTACAGGCCCTGTGCCCAGTATGGGGAGCTTCCTGGGAATCCATGACACTCTATTTCCCTAGAAAAAGATCCTAGCTTCCTATGTGCCATTCCTCCATCCAGACTTTGGCTGCAAAAGCCCATCTTGGTACTTTGACCACCCACAGCCCCACAAAACAATCAAGTGAATCATCTCAACCTTTTAGAGTCCTGTCTATATTCTTGCAAATCTGAGAGGCTGTTGAGTAGTGTACCCTAAGCAAGTCCAAGAGGCCCTTAAAGCAACCAGGAGGCAGTTTCTACCCATCAAAGGTCCTGGAAAACAGTTAGGTGGCCTACCTGGGCATTTCAGCCCAATAAGACCCATGAAGGCATCTATACAGCCTCAAACCCTAATGGAAACTATGCTTGGGCACTCTGCATGGCTCTGTGCTACCACTGCTCTCAGAAATTGACAAGACCTCAGCATCACTGGAACAGTCTTGTCACTGCCCAAAGAGTGCCCGAACCCCATATGACCTGTACCCATTTCTGTTATAATCCAAGCCACTGGTGAGTTCATCCCATAAAATACAGTGGCATCGTGGCTGCCAATCCTTTCCAGCAAACCCCTGTAGCCTAGGCCATGAAGACTTGCACAGGTACTGACAATCTTGAATACAACTGAAAAAGCTCCGCTGAGTCTGTACTACTGCACCCACCTGGAACTAAAGTCAGCATATCTGCCCAAATGATATTGTTGGGCCCATTGTCAGAAGAAAATAGTTTACTAAAAAAGCCACTCCGAAAAATTGGCGAAGGAAACTGACCTACCAGATATACATATACTAGCACAGTATCACAGCACCTCTAAAAGAACAAAGTAACACTTTACCAACAGAATGCCCTCAAGAGAAGGAAATTGGTAAATTGCTTGAAAAATAATTGAAAATAATGATATTAGTGTAACTCAAGGAAGTACAAAAGAAGACGTAATAGTCAATGAAATTATGAAAAGAATTCACAGTAGGAATGAGAAATTCAGTGAAGAGACAGAGATTATCAAAAAACAAACACATAGAAATCTTTGAATGGAAAAACTCAACACATGAAATAAATGTAGTTGAGGCCCCTCAACAAAAGACTAGATCAAAGAGGAAAATTCTTGTGTTTGAAAGCAAGTCTTTTGAAATATTCTAATAACACAAAAATAAAATTAAGAAGGATAAAGAAAGCCTAAAAGATTTATGGGACATCATTAAGAAAACAAATACTCACATTATGAGTAATCAAGGATTGAAGAAAAGAGTCATAGACCATATTCAATAAAATAATTGATGAAAGATTATTTTTCTCCCACATTCTTACCAACATTTGTTGCTGTTTTGTGTTCTTTACTTTGCAAAAACCTAGAAATAGAAATTCAATTTGAGCCAGATGTACCTCATCTGGGCATTTTCCTGACACAATAGTAATATATCCATACTCATGATTATAACAGCATGATTACAACAGCCAAACTATGAAAGAATTCTAGATCCCCAACAAGACATGAATGGATAAAGAAAATATGGTATATTTACATAATGAGTTATTATTCAGCTATAAAATTATAGATTTGAATCATTTGTAGGAAAATGGGGCTTGAAATCATAATGTTAACTGAAACAAGTCAGGTGCAGAAGTTTAAGTTTCACATGGTTTGCCTTATATGAGAAATCCAAAATATAAATAAAGTGTAAAGTACAAGAGAGATGATAGGAAAAAGCGAGATAGACTTCTTGGCACTGGAGAAGGGGATCAGGTGAAGAAGGGAGCAAAGGGTTGAGTAAAGAGGGAGGGGAGAAAATGGTATCAAAAATAACCATGGATTTATAATTAGTACGCATTGCTAATATTTGTCATTTTTAAAAGTATATACATGAATCTTATAATCAATATAGATATAGATATAGATATAGATGATATCTTCCCAACTCTTGGGGAAGATATGGACATTAAGGTATAAAATCTAAAGGGACACAAATTGATGTTTGCCAAAAATGTCCTCTTCAGGTCCTATGTTAGTCAAGCTATCAAAAGACCACATCAAAGAGAATTCTAGAACCAGCAAGAGAAAAGCATCAAGGGAATGACCATATACTAACCGCCATATTCCTACCCAAAACTTCACGGGTCAAGGGAATGAGGTCTCATAATAAAAATCCCGAAAGATTAAAAAGACAATTTAAAAATGAATCAAAAAAATAAATATATATATACTCCACAAAACTACCCTTCAGAAATAAAGGAATATTGAAAATTTATGCTTGGTCAGCCAAACCTAAGAGATTTGATGACCACCAAACTGGCCTCATAGTTTGCTTGTTTGTCTTTCATCTAGATAACTATGATTATAAAAATGCATCAAACCTATTTATAGAGCAGATACACAAAAGGAAACAAAAAAGAATTACATGTTATGAAAAAAATACTCTGAAACTGTAAAGATAAACAAGATAAAGAGAAAGAAACAAAAGATATAAAAAACAACCACAAAAAATAATGAAATCACAAATTTAAATCTCTCACTATCAATAACAACTTTGAAGGTAAGAGTTCAATTCCTCAATGAGAAGGTTTAAACTGCCTGAATACGTTAAAACAGGAACCAATGATATATTGATTATAAAAAACACACAGATTAAAAATCAAGGAATTTGCAAAGATACTCTATGGAAGGAGAAAATAAATGTGATAAAAAGTAAACTTACAGCAGACTTTAAATTGACTTATAAACAGACTTAAATTAAAAAAACTATAAATAAGGAAGGATAAATATATGTTCATAAATAAAATTAATTGAACAAGAGGAAGTAATGACTGAAAATGTATCTATATCCAAAGGCAAAGGACCCAGTGATATAAAATAAACATTATTTGATTTAAAGGCAGAGAGAGGTTCAAATAAACAGACAAATCACTTAAACTTTAAATGGACAAATCCATTTAATGGACAAATTGTTTAGACTTTAAGTCAAGCAAGACAGTTAAACTCTAATGCATACCAAGTGGCAAGTATAGAAACACACCATTGCATCTAACAGCTGTAGAATATATTTTTCTCATCACATGGAGAAGTGTCCTTGACAAAATGAGTCTCAAGCGATTTAAAAATGGTACAAACATCATATCATATATTTTCTCTGACCACAATGAGAACTACAAATCAACTACAGGAAAAACTTCAGAAATTTAAAAAAAATTCATAGATACTAAACAACATGGTTTGAAATAACATTGGAATAATGAAAAAAATTTAAATGGAAATATAAAAAAATTCTTAAAGCAACTGAAGATGGAAATACAATATAGTAAATTTTGTGAAACACCCAAATAAAGTAGAGAACAGCGTTCTCTCTCTCTCTCTCTCTCTGTATATATATATATATATATATATATATATATATATATATATATATATATATATATGAAGATCTCAAAGGATTTAACAGTCCAAATCAAGGAACTGGAAAAGCAAGATAAAATTAAACCCAAAATTATTAGAAGGAAAGAAATCATCCAAGGCAGAAATGATGAGAGACATTAATAATACATCAATAAAAGAAAGATTTTAAAAATAAAACTAAGAAAATTAACTAAATTTAGCTAGACATCTGAAAGAATAAGGAAAAACCTAAATAAGTAAATCAGAGATGAAAGAGAGACTTTATAATGGATAAAACACAAATAAAGATCATTAGGTATTACATAATCAGCTCTATGCCGACCAATTGAAAAATCGAATAATAGATAAACTTCCAGACATATGTAACCTATAAAAATTCAACCATGAAAACATGGAAAACGAATACATTGCAAAAAATAATGAAATTGACTAAATAATTAACAATTTCCCAAAAAAGAAAAGTCCTGTACCTGCAAAGCTGAATTTTACCAAATTTTTAAAGAACAAGTAGTAATACCAGTTGTTCTAAAAAAATCCAAATGATTGAAAGGCAGAAAACCCTTCCAAACTCTTTCCAAAGGGCAATTATTACTGATATTTAAACTAGACAAAGACTCAGACACAACAAAAAGTAAACTCTAGACCAACTATCTCATGAATATAGACAAAATGTCTCAGTAAATTATAAGCAAACTTGTCCAATAGCACATCAAAGGTATTATTACACATGGTCCAGTGGGATTTATTCCAGGAATAAATGGATAATTCAAGGTATAGAAATCAATAAATGTAATATATCACAGTAACAGAACAAAGAATAAAAATCATGTAAATATTGCAAAGAATTCAGGAAAGAGATTTGATTAAATTTAATAGTGCTTCATTATAAAAACTTAACAAATAGAGTATAGAATGAATGTACATACCTCAACACAATAAAAACAATATATGACAATTCCATAGCCAACATTGTATGCAATCAGGAAAAGCTAAAATAATTTTCTATAAAATCTGAAAAAGACTAGGGTCATTAGTTTCTCCAATCTCATTCAACATAGTATTGTATATCTTACTTAGAGTAGTTAAACAAAAGGGAAGTAAGCACATACAAATAAGAAAGAAGGAAATATAATTTTGTCTTTTTTGCAGACATAAACTCAACACTAACAACTTGTGAGAGTTTATAAATGAATTTATTAATGTTAAAGGATGTGTGAAAATTAGCAGAAATTTTATTTACTACTAATTTATGGTTTAAGCTGTTTTTGCTAGAAAGAAGGATGAGGAAAGAAGGACCATATTTCTGAGTATGTCTTCCAGGCCACAATATTTATGAGGTTGCTGAACTACTTTGGCCTCTGCTAGATGAAAAAGCTCAAGAGAAGATAAAGAGTTGGTGGTTTACAAAGGAAATTCAACCATGGGCAATTCAACCAGCTGTATGATATTTTGGCACCTTTTATCCATTTTGCTGAAAATAAAAGGAAATAAGAGGCAGCCTAAGCCTAATAGATCTGTGTTAGAGCTTCACTTGTGCATGTCAGACAGACATCACATGAGAGGTGGGGAACTATTTTTTAATTAAAACCATGTCCTCACCCTATAAATATTATAAGAAAGGTAATACAGGTCTAGGACATCTATAAATTAACTACATAGAAAACATTAAGTTATTCAGTTAAGAGGTGATTGTATTCATGGGTGCATGTAAGTAACATGCTTAGCCACAATTGAAGTGAATTGTACGCGTGGGAGAAAAAAGGATCTACTGTTCCTGCATGTGATACTGCCAAATGCAAAATCATCTTTGGTTTTACTCAAGACTTTCACATATAAGCATCTTTTGCAGAAAAGTTCTCAGATGAATCAACTCTCAATTGAATCATAGAAAATTGTTCTACCCTATCTTTAACATTAATGAAATAGTGAGGTTGCTGAAATGTTCAGAATGCAAATAACTGGTTTATTTTATACTGATACTCAAATTTCTACAAACTCTATTCCTTTAACCCAAGGGATAATTGATGATAGGAATAAATTTGGTTTCTATTCCTTGGGCTCATTTTATGACTTACTGGGCAGAAGCAAGGTGGGGTAAACAAAAGTTCTATTTATCAGTTCACCAAGAAATCTAAATGGAATTTCATGACTAAAAAAAAAAAAAGCTGAGAATAATTGAGGCAAAAACAAACAAAAGTAGAAGTAATTAGTTTAGAAATTGCATGAGAAATACAGAGTAGTTCTAAAATCTTAATGCCTTATTGTAAGAGATGAGGTTGTATGGTTGCCACCAAATTCCTTATAAGATAACAACATAGTCATTCAAAGTACTGTAGCTTTGTTGAATTAAAAAAAATTCTTATGATTATACAATGGAAGGATATGTAGTGCCTCAGAATCAGTGCTGATTAACAGTGCATGAAGTTACATAGGAGATTATGACTCTGATTGACAGGAGGAGCGGGATCTCTTTGTGAAGAAATTCTACTTGGATTTCTGGATGCAGATACAGCTTGTATTATCATATGTAAATCTACAAATGAGAAGTGTATTGGCAACATAACTAAGTTAGGTGAATACAGTATGTAACTATACAGGAATTACAAGTGAGTGTAGGATAGCATAAGAATTTATTTACCAAAATTATGAAAATTATTTTAAGCAGTCCTGCTAGAATGTGTAATTTAAGCAGAATTAAAATATAAAAAGATTAATCTTTATTAACTTCATTGATTTGTTAGAAGAGGTGGTAGAATTTTAGGTGAATAAATTTAGTTCCTATTCCTTGGTCTCATTTTATGACTTATTAGAAAGAAGCAATTGGTGGTATAAGCAAAACTTCCCTGTATTGCTTCACCAAGAAATCTGAATGGAATTGCACATTTTTTTTTAAAGCTGCAAATTATTGAAGCAAAAGCAAAAAAAAAAAAAAGTAGAGCAGAAGTAGCTAGTTAAAAATTGCATGAGAAATATTGAGTACTTCTCAAAATCTACTATTGAAATATAGCTTTTCAAGTGAGGAGAGAGAAGGAGTTTTATGTGTGACATTTTTTTCCAGAAAAAGAAAAATTAATAACAATGTTGAGCAAACACATTTTCAAAACAACTTCCCCTAGGATGTTTCTTTAAGAAAAGTTAATTTTGTATTTATTTTGTTAAAACCTAAATCTTAACCTTGAAGGAACTGAATATCTATCAGTCTGTCTACCTGTCTGTCTGTCTATTTATCTATCTATCTATCTATCTATCTATCTATCTATCTATCTATCTTAGATTGACTTCAAACTCTTACTACTTCTGCCTCATGCTCCCCAGTGCAGGGATTATAGCTTGGGACACCACACTATGCTTTTAATTCTTTTTATTTGAAAATATTTGTTATATAACATAATAATGACTACATTTCTAATATAAAACATCAAGTGATTTAGAACATTGTTTTAATTAAAATTACTTGAAAATTTTAGAATTGAAAAGTCTATAATATTTGGTAATTTTGAGAATTATAGTAGTAATATACAAGAATGTTCATCAGTTTTAACTTTTTTAATAATAAAAGTTAACAAAGTTGATAATTTATGAATTACTAGGCACTCTGTTAATTTCTCTTTCTGTCTCTGTCTCTATCTATCCATCTATCTATCATCTATCCATCTATCTCTCATTTAATTCCTACATAAAAACTTAAAATCAGCATGGTTATCATCATCTTTATATTAGCAATGATTAGGGTACATATATGTATATTAACTTTTCCAATATCAAACAGAGGAAATCAGAAAAACAATTTTTAAAAATATAGACAACTAGAACACAAAATTGACATCTCTAAGGATAACATTGTTAATTTTTTGTTTTTGGTACCCAGGATCAAACTTGGAACCTTGCATTTGCTAGGCAGGCAGCACAACCACTGAGCTAAATCCCCAGCCCAATATCATTTGCTATTTAACATAATGAAATTTATAAATTCATTTAACTACAGAAAATTAAATTGCATTAAAATTAACTGGAACTATTAAGAAAGAAAAAAATGTAAATTCCCAACGTGATTTTTTTTTTACAATTCCAACATTCCTTAAGGTTATCACTATATAAATATTAATTCCTATTTTAAATATAAAAGCATAATTTTTGTTTCAAATTTTAATGTCCATAAATTTTCTCATTTGTTGAGTGCCTATTTGAACACGATAATCTTCAGAACACTAGGGATTTACCAGAGAACATAATAATAATCACTACATTTATTAATTTTACATTATAAGAAAAAGAAAATGATAAATATGTTACACTACTTATAATGTATGTGGAAAGATAGTGAGAAAAAGGATGTGTAGAACAGAGTAAGTGGAGTAAGCTACTGCTAAACAATATGGTCCTGTCTTACAGTCTAAGGATGTTCATTAAGACTGTGATAGTTTACTGAAAATATGGAAAAAGTGAGGGAGTTATTCACATGTGATCTGTCAGAACCACATAATACAGAAGAAAAAGTTAAATATAGGCATCCAAGTGGTAAAACCTTTTTAACATACCAACAAATAGCAAGGATGCTGAGTGAGTGGGGTTGGGCACTTATTATTTTAAAAATGAGTCCGTTGCTGATATGTGGAAGGTGTTGTACCATGATTCTAACTGTTATTTTTAAAGAGCCACTTTTGGCTGCTATTTTGAATTGGAATATAGAGTGGCAAAGGGGTCAGTAAGGAATTAATGCTTTAATCCAGATGGGTAGTGTGATGGTTAAATTTGATTGCATCAACTTGATCTGCTGTGGTGTCTACCCAAGAGTAGATGGAGCACACTTCTGGGTGTATCTAGAAGGGTCATAGAGTCATGACCTTTGGTACAATCTCTTGTCCCATGCACCCTTTTCTCAGGTGTGCTCTGCTCCTCTGCTTCATAGCAACCATGAAATGTGCTCCATCCTGACTTTCTGCTATGATATTCCTCCTGTCTTGGAGCCTGCTGACTATGAACTGAATCCATTAAAACCTTGAACTAAATTAAACTCCTCCTTTAACTTTTGAGTACCCAGTAATGAAAAGCTGAGTAATATAGAAAATTTGTATCCAGAATGAGCTTGTTGCTGTGAATCTAGCTGATCATATGATATAGAAGACTTTGGAAATAGTGTATGGGAAGAGTTTCAAACGGTTTGGAGAAGTGGGCTAGAGAAGTCTTAGAATGGTGTATACAGAGCTTGATAGGTGATTTCTGTTGGAGCTCAGATCAGAATACTGGGTAGAAATGTGGTCATTAAAGACCATGCTCATGAGGTTGATGATAGGAATGAGGTTTCTGTTGGTGGGTGGAATAAAAGGAATACATTTTATACTTTGGCAAAAATTGTTTATTTTTTGCTCGTATGTTTAGACTTTGGAAAAGATGAATTGAAGGGCTGTTGACTGATCTGGTGGAGGAAATTTCAAGGTGGCCCCATTTTCAGGGTGTGACATGGGTACCCCAGGCTACTTTCAGTCAGATATACAAGTTGAATCCAGGTTAAAAAAAAAACACACAAAAAACAGAGCACAACAGTATTAAAAAAACCCCACAAATTTTGGGAGAAAATGAATCATATTAAAGGAGGGGCCAAAGACAGTTTTGGTTGTTGAAGAGATTAGAGCCAAATAAAAATGTACTTTATACAGGGAAAAGAAGAAAGACATCTTGAGGTCATCTCTAAAATCAGAAGACCTCACCTAGGTCAGGTTTAAGGATGCAAGATTTAACTTTTCATTTGAGAGGACAATCCTTGAGAATGCTATGGAGCCAGGTGTCCATGTCCTCAACTCCGTGGAACAGTGAGTTAAATTAAACTTCTCTTTCAAGTTATGGGTGTCAGATATATTATCCTGGCAACATGAAAGCTGATAACTAATTGAGAGAGGAAAAGTGCTTGGAACTTAATGACAGAGGGTTTAAATTCTAGTTATGTTGCAAAGAGAAAACTAAGGGATTTAGTACCAGATTGGATGTGAGTTATACAAAGAAATAATTAATCAATAACATGTTTAGGTTTTTGGACTTGGGAGTTAAAAGGACAGAAGTGACATTAAAATGGAAAAAATGAGTGAAGCAGCTTTTGAGAGAAGAAATAATGTTTGTTTTTGACATTTAAATTTTTGTATTCCTAGATTCTATATAAAAGTATTTATGGATTTAAAAAATCTAAAATAGAAATAATAATAACATGTATTTATCTCAGCACTCTGAAATGTTTGAGGGAGATTTTGGTCTGAATCAGATAATGTCTGTGGGAAAACATTCAGAAGTTGTAAGGGGTGGCTCTTTGTAGGGAAAAATGAAAAAAAAAAGAAGGAAAACTAAGTAGGGGTAGGTTCCCATGTTGTATTTGTTTAAAGCAAAATTTTATGGAAAGATTACATAGCATCAAAAATCTTTTATTTGAAATCAAACTTTATTATTTTCTTAATTTTGGCTGAAAATAATTTTGGCTGAGAAATAATTTGAGGAAGCTCTGAGAATTTCACATTTGTTTTACTTTGAACAACTCTCACTTATGCTGAAGACAACACATCTATCTGTTTTATAGTATTCTGAGTAAGTTAGCCATTCATACCATGTGCTCCTCTAGCGCAAATTCACATTTTAGCAACAAAATAACAACTTAATTTAAAATATACTGAGATTAAGTTTTTACTTACGCATGAAGTATGTTTTCTGCTTAACAATATTAAAAATAAAAATAATTTAAAGTATGCCAATACATATGCAACAAATGATTTGATTTTTGAGCAACATCAAACTAAAATGAAAACAGTCTAAAAAATCCAAATGATGTCTATAAAAATAATTTTGATAGTAGACCATGTATTATGATCCTGTGATCCATGTTTACCTCAGCAGCCTTGAAGAATGACTTTTTGAATTATATAGTTCAGACACCTAACATTTACATTTGAGTGGTTTGTTCCATGTATGATTTAAGAGAGACCTGTGTCCAAAACTTTGTTAAGTGGTGAAAGTTTACATAGGAATAATAACTTCTGCTTGTACTTATTGAAAAGGCTGGGCAGTTCTATGTTAATCAGCCAGTTAGGTAACTTCTTGAGAAGCCAGTAAAGTTCAACTTTAAGAGGAAGCTCTGTGATCCTTGCTGTAACTCTTCGAATATGATTTCCCAAGTCTCCTTTTATATCATAATGTAAATTATATGGATCACTCCTGAATTTTTCATTCCAAAGATTAGAAATACATACAGATAATTACTCACATGAGGAAATCATTTTATGGACTGATACATTTAGTTATTCTAGCTAAATTTACCAAGGTAATTTTATACACTGTAGCAGTTAGGTTTAATTTCCTGTAATTTGAGATTATTCTCTATATTTTGGAAATCTTTCTATCTGTGTACTAGCATATAATTTTCCACACTCTTTCAAAATTGTTAAATAAGAGTACATTATGGAATATAATATATATAATTGGGCCTGAATTTTGTACATGAATAGATTTTTACCCATGAATTATACAATGCTAGAATGTGGGCATTTTAGAATGTAGACAATACTAAAAAAATTCCTTGTACTAAGGCTATGCAAATGTACATAATCACCAACAATATATAAATATACACATTTTACTACATCTAACCCTCTTGGTAATAGCTTAAAAATGGCAGGACTAAGACTAAAACTGCAATAGTCCAATGGCTTAAGACTTTAACCAATAGTATCTAGCATGATTATATGAAGGGTTTCGCATTTTTTCTTACATGTATTTTCTTAGAATTTGAATTTTCCTTGGCATTTCTTTTTCTATAGTTTAAATCTGCTCAATGATTTTGAGGCATGGTATTCTTCTCTTGTTTACTTATTAACACATTAATGTCTTTTATTAGTCCTATAAGAAATTTCAATACATTGCGATCTGGTGATATATCCATTCTATTAGTTTTATTGATCTAATACATATTACTTCTTACATATTTTCTGCTATTCGATAGAAATTTTAGTGAGCATAATATTAATATCATGCATTCTATTATGTCAAATCAAATTATTTCATTTCATGATTTCCATTACTTTCTTTTGGGCATAACTTTTCATTATTATGATCTATAGTGCTATATCAATTTCATAATTTTAAAACAATGTACTTACATCCTTTAAAGTTCTTAGGGTTAGCGTCAAGGGTGTAGCCATGACTGCCTGGCAAGTGCAAAGTCCTGAGTTCAATCCCTGGTACCAGGAAAAAATAAAAATTAGAAAAAATGAAGTTCCTAGAATTACATTTCACTTGTGCTGATACACATTATTTCATGCTATTTTTCTTTTGTAACTTGCTGTTATTCTGTTTATTATTTATTTTCTATCACTTCACTTCTTTGATTTATCATGTGAGTATTTTTTGAAGATAGAATTTTGGATTGCTCTTTTTTTCTTTAATATACACAAATAATTTTCTTCATGTTTACCAAGATGATTCATGTTGTTAAGATTGCATTTTAACAGTCACATGAAACAATATTTACATTTCTGCAAATTAACTATAATACTTGTGCTTCATATCTCACATAGGAGAACACACGTACCACCATGTTTTATTTTAACATGTTTGACAGATTTGCAAATATATACGACTTCTTTTGTATGAGAAAAGCATATTTTGTAATACTGGGATGTGAAAAGGAGGTTCATTAAAAACTGGGAATATGTTCTAAGTACTGTAATAACACTAAAAATAATAAATTTTAATAATTTGGGTGTAAAGTAACAGCATGCTTAATGAAATGATGTTTTTCCTCTGACGTGATATAGATTTGTTTCTAACATGAAAGCTGTGCGCAGTTTTACATCTTGTCAGAAGTCCTAACTACAGGTACCTGTTATCTTATAGTGTTTACAACTGTCAAACATTCAATATCAATATAGGTGGGATATTAAATACATATTCACTTCATCCTTTAAAACGGCTTTTCTAGGTGTTTGGAATTTTCCATCATAATTCAAAATTTTTGTTACTTTTATACAACACTAAAATCTTTCTTTAATAGTGAGTTATGATCCTTGAGGCCTTTGCTGTCACTAAACAATTAATCCTTTCTTTCTTGTTTTGTTGATGTGAATAATATTTAGCAAAATGTGTTAGGTAAAATTTATTTTCCTAGGCATAGTGTTCTTTTTGTTTTTCTTGACATTACCTTAATATTTCACTATATTGACTTCTTGTGTTGTAAATGGAGCAATACATATTATGGTGCCAGTAAAGTTAAACATTCTAAGTCCAAATGATTATTGTATAAATTAGAATTGAAATGAGAAATTAAGATGATTTGTATGTGAAAGACTAATGATATTCAATTAGTCACTCACAACAGCGTGCTTTGTCATTCTTTGTATTCATTCATCATTTAGAATCATCTTTTTCAGCAAATTTCAGACTCAAGTAATTTATGATGCCTAGGACTATATGCATTGAGAGACTATTTTTACAAGTTTTAAACAGATGGTTTTATATCAGAGATTTTATATCAGAGACAGAACAAATGAAAATAAATTTTTATAGCAAAATTGTCTAACACTGTATGAATTCCTGCCAAGTCAAGCATACTGAGTGTATTTGTCTCTGAAATTCTAATTTACAATTTATAAATGTGTATATGCTTATTCCAAAGACTCCAATTGTATGACACATTTTAAAAAGTTGAATTTTATGACACCTTATTTGTTAACATAATATTGCATGAATGTTAAAAGTAATTGCTATCGTTAAAAATAGGTTACTGGAATTTCCATTGGCGGGAAAGACTATGCAAGGATTATTTTTCAATGACTGCATTGTAGGTTTATCTAGGAAAATGGGTTACTCTGAAACTTCCATCTTCAGTTCTATGCTGAGTGACACCTGTAACCAGTCTACACCAGTGAAACGCCAGCAGAACATGAAAAGATTTATGTTTCCTTGGAAGAATTTAAACTGTGACAAATTATGCAATTGAGGCTGAAAAATTAAGATTATATCGATGCATAATTAATATATAACCTTACAAATTATAATTTGATTTATTTCTAAAATATAAGAAACAAGCTAAGATTACATTAAATTATATTCTACTATTAGTGTCCCATTATTCCTAAAGAACTAGGAAGGGTTTAAAAAAGTTGAGATTTGTTTGTTAAGTGGCACTAGATCATGTGTTTAAATATTATTATTATTCAAATCTGAAATAATTTTTGAAATGTCTATATATGTATTATTAAGAAAATTACATCTCTGAATATCATATGGTATTGTTTGAGAAACCAGTAGCACTTAAGGAAACATTAATTTGAATTAAACATTTGATTAAAAATAATGTATGCTAATAATTAGATATCTAGCTTGTCTACCTCAAGTGATAACTATCTTTATTTTGTAATGACAAATAACCAAAGCTTGGTGGATTTCCTTTAATAATACCAGCATTTTCAGAGTACCCTGCAGGAAATTGGTGGAAAATCAATTATTAAGTTATCAAAGTTCTGAAATTTGGAAAATCTAATAATTGCAGTATGTTATATATAATGAAGCATGCAAGATTCTCATTTTCTGTTTCTTAAAAAATAATGATATTATTTATGTTGGTAGTATACATGGGACCTTTTTGGTTATTGTAAGAAAATCCATGCAGATAAATGAGTCATTAGAAGTTTTATCATTAAACAAAATACTAAATAATGTATTTGCAAAAATTTTAATGTATTTTATTGAGGATACTAGTTTATTATATATAAACCAGAATTTTTTAATAATATAGGTTCAAAACAAGTTTAAGTGATTTTTTAGGGGAATAAGTCAAATAAAAGGTATTTATGACATAAAATCTCAACAACTTAATGCTCACTTTTAATTAGATGAGATCAAGTATATAAAATATGTTTGACTAATACAATAAGATATTGGAGCTCAACACATTTTAATATTAAAGACTTCTCCCTGAGTGTGATATCTCTATTCTTAGAGCAATTAATTGCCAAATGTTTATAAATTGCATGACATGAATATTATAAAAAATAAAAACACCAACACAAAAGTATCTGTCTTATATACAACTAATATAAAAGTCTTCTCTGCCACTGTTTTTTTCTTCCTATTTAATCAAGCCATTCAGAGAACTCTGTAAAGTAGGCCACCTTCTAAAGCAGAAGGAGAACTGCATATAGTAGAGCTTTCACTAGCACAGCGATTCATTCAAGAAGACGGCTTCAAGACTTCATTTAAAATTATCAGGGGCACATTATCTGGGTACACAACAAGAAGCAATTATTGGTTTAATTAGCCAGCATTCACCACATCACCCTCTTTCTCTTTGTTCGATTGCCAGGCAATTTTCTACAATCATTAAGCAAGGGAACTATAATTCCACAGTGACCTAATCCACAGCTCCTTATCACATCAGAACATTTTAAAGTTATTTATGACTGTCCTCAATAAGAACCAAGTCCACTGAGCAGAAAACACTTCACTTCAAGCTTAACAAACAAATCAATATTCATTGTCATATTCTAAATCTTGATTGCATTTAATAATCTATTGTTATATTGTGAATAAATATTTGCCATGAAATTAGGCTCCCCATATGTGACTGAAAATGAATATAGATGATCAATTTTATGTTTTTCAAATTTCTGCAAAGAAATTATAATTCAAAATAATTCATGCATTGAAAATGTGAAATTAAAATTTTAAAAGGAGCTTAAAAATATAATTTGCCTAAAACAAAAATAGACAAACTTTCTTTAAAATATTTTTAGCAGTCTACCTTTTGCAGATGTCAGTCAAAACCTTTGGCCCACGATATTAATTTTATTGAGTTTGGTGAATTTCAGAAATTTACACTAATGAAAACTTCCTACTCTGGTATTAGAACATAAGGATAAGTTAAAAGGGATAACATTTTCACCTTTGTGGTCATACTGGTGTCTCTGTGGATGAAGATTATTCGGTAGAAAATCTGGAAACAATAGAAATTGCGTTATATATTAATTTATAAGCTGGGCTGGATCGTGATTTATGCACAGGTATTCACTGGGTGATGAGGAATCTTTCTTTCTTTCTTTTTTTTTTTTGGCCCCAGGGATTGAACTCCGGACCTTGCACTTGTGAAGCAAGCAGCGGCACCACTGAGCTAAATCCCCAGCCCAAGGAATCTATTATTTATCTAGTCAGTGCCATTAATCTTACCCTATTATACCTCATGTGCCACAAATATGTTTGACAATGCTCTGACACCTAGAGACAGGTATTCAAGGGTGACTACTGTCTAGAATCCATTAATGAGGTTAGATTACATTTATTATCCTTCAGGGCCTAACATATTCTCCTTTGTCAATCAATTCATATTTCAGCGAGTTTCTCCACTATAGAGCATGTTTCTCTGCAGTTCTACCCACTTCTCCATCAACTTTTCACACCCAAGTGATCAGAATTCAATATAAACATGATCACAATTTTCTTATCATTGTTGAAGATAAATGTGAAAATTGTCTTTTCTCTGGTTTCTCTTGATTGCATCTGTTCCTCAACTCCATGAAGTAGTAACTACTGTTGATTCGTGTAGCTCTGTGTACTTGCAACTTAGTTTCAGTTCATTTTACTGCAGACAGAAAGCATTACTCTCCATTTATACATGTTTTATAAGATATAACAATAAAACTAAATATTTATGTGAGATTTAAAATACCTGCCATAGGGATCTTTGTAAATCTATTCACTTATGTCTAACCAACTTTTTTCTTGTAAATATAAAATAGTGTTCTATAGATTAGATTCCATGTCTATATCCTGGATATGACATAATTTAATAAATCTTTTTCGTTTTACACATTTTGGAGATATTTGGATAATTTCATAAACTCAGAGAATATATTTATCCTATCTTTTACACACATGCTATAGAAGATTTATTGAAACTTAGTGCTTAAAACTGGTCTGTAGTTTAATACTATATATATTTTGCAATACTTTTGGCTTTAATTCTAATTTATGAAATTATTAGACTATATTTTGGACTTCATTGCTTTTAATTTGTAGCACTGATGAAAATTGGCTCATTCTTAAAATGCTTGAAAAGTATATTTTTTACTTTTATTAGTACTATATGATATACTTTATTTAGTTTTAGCCCATGAAATATATTAATTTTTTAAAATTAATTTTGTTGGTACTTTTTACGTATACAATGTAGTAACATTCATCATTAGAAATTTGTACCTTTACATAATCTCTCTTGGTTCTTATTTTTTCCCTATTCCCCTGCCCTTCCCACAACCCCTACATCCCTCCCTATTTACAAAGACTTTGTTTCCATTTTTTCATTTTCTCATATATATTAATTTTAAGAAATATGTTAAAAATATTGTGATAATGAATTCACCACTTTCCTTCACAGTCTAATAACCCTTTCATTTAATAACATTTTTATCATTTCTCTTATCCTTTTTCTCTTTTAGCACTTATAAACAGCATCAATTTTTGGTATGTATTGTTTTTTGTTTGAATACTAGTAATATTAATCATTTGGATGACCAATGTGTTAATTAAGGCTCTTCATATCAACTATTTCATTTTGTTTTCTATTTGAAAAAAAATTTTCATTTCTTTCACCCCTCTTTTCCTATCTTTTTCTTTCCTTTCTTTCTTCCTAGATATGTCCTTCAATGATCTTTTAAGAAAAAAATGGATTTTCTTGTTTTCTTCTCTTTCTCGTATTTATTCAATTGTATCTTACTTGTTCTATGTCTCTAATTATCATTCTTAATTTGTTGTATTTGAAAAAAAGATTGACATTTAGTGTTATTAATTATCATTGAAAGCTAAGTAAATTATTTGAAGATATTTAGTTTTTCCATTTGAAGAGTTATAAAGAACACTTCATATTACTCTTACTTCACTGTAAGTTTAACTCCTCACAATAATCTGAACAAATTGTAACTACATTATTGTAATTTTATGATGATCAAGAAAACAGATTGCTGTCATTGCTTGAATCTTGGCAGATGGTTAGCAAACTATATTCATCTCACATTTCTTTTCTTTTTAAATGTATTTATTTTACATAGATTTATGGATGTTCTTGCTTTTCCACAAATCATATAGTTATAATATTTGTATACTAAGGCTCAGCATTACACTTCAAAATACATTTTTTTGAGACAAGATCTTACATATGAGTACTTTAAACTGGCCTTGAATTCACTATGGAGCTAAGGCTGGCCTCAAATTCACAGCAATCCTCTGGCCTCATATCCTGAGTGCTGGTTATATAGACACGTGCCACCACACTTGGAATAACCCATTATTTTGCCTTTTTTTTTTCTACTAGTCAGGTAA
The DNA here is from genome assembly GCF_000247695.1 of Heterocephalus glaber. The sequence continues at coordinate 16,089,601 of NW_004624777.1, forward strand.
ATTCATGCAAAGGGTATTGTGAGAGTCCACTGAACTTTCACAAGAATAATATTCCCAAATTATAAATTTTTACCAGGATGTTTTAAACTTTTGTATAAAAATATGCAATATCTGACACACATTATGTTTTTGAAAAATATTAAATATAGCTTTTTATTATCAGGATATTTTTTGAAATTATATTTTAACACATGCTTTGCTGAGGGTTTGAGTTGTAGTTATTTCTATATAGTAGAATATATGCTATTTCGTGCTCTCATGTTGTGAAGCCTGTGAATTGTAAATGTAATATTTAAGGTATAGATGTTCCTATTACATAATCAAGCAAAATATCACCTAACTGAACAGGTGAACAAGTAAGTAAGGTTACGAGATAGGAAAGGTAGATCTACTCTTTATATTGATGACTAGATTTCCTTTATTTTGCTTTTTTATTTGGTATATGACAAAGCAATATCCCGAGAGCATTCTTGCTCTCTCCATTGCAGAAGTGTTCTGTAAGGGGCAAGTTTTTAGAGAGACTCAATGTTTTAGTAATGGACAGAGACATGCTCCCACTGTAAAATTCAAAAGATATTTGAAAAAAATTGTAAATGGCAACTAGCTTGAAAATATTGTATTTTAAGCTGACTGGTATTTGAATATGAAAATGGCTAAGTTATAATACCTCAAATCACTACAGCTTGGAAGAATTCCATACTGTTACACATAAATGAGGATAATTCAAAATGATATATATAAAGTATTTTAATTAAAATGTTCATATTTTATATGTCAGTCATACACATTGAGCTTTTTTGTACATTTATTTATTAATAATATGCCAAATATAACATTGCATACTATGGGGAATTTAGTATTAAATGTCATCTACATTGTGTTCTCAGTATGAAAAATAGAAAGTTAACTTGTTTATGCTTCCATTCTTCTGCTATTAAGTAGGGATAATAAGGACCTAAGAGTTTTAATGAAACTAAATGAAGTAATTTATTCTAGTAAGATGTTTGGTAGATATTTGGTTCCTAATTAATTATAATTTCCATATTTCTCACTAAAAACTAAAAACTCAGTATTTAATCACAACAATGTTCACAACAAATATGACTAGGTAGTCACCATTCGAATATATGCAAATTTCAATTTATTTTATTTTTTAGTTAAATTTGTTTACTTATTTTTGTGTTACTGGGGATTGAAACAGGGACTTTTCAACAGGTTACATTCCTAGCCACCCTCACATTTTTTAAAAATTTTGAGACAGGGTCTTACTAAATTGTTAAGTTGTCCATGGTGGGCTCATACCACCATGGGATTATAAATTAACATCCTATGACTCCTTCTTTCTCCTCCCACCACCTTCCCCCGTTCCTCTTCTTCCTCCCCCTCCCTCCTTTTCCTCCTTCTTCTTCTTCCTCTTCTTTTTTTTTTGGTATTAGACCAATTTTTATTTTCCTAATATAGTCATTCTCTTGATGCCTCCCTCTGGGTCAGCCTGCTGACAGTGCATACCCAGAATATTAACACTGCAGATTACACCAGCTGGAGTCACAAATTTCCACTGTGTCTCTGTTCTTTCCTGCCTCTAGTTCCCAGGTTAGCACCCTTGCAGCTGGGTAGATATACTTCAGAATTTCCAGTCTCCTGACATGCCTACACACCACAATCACACACACACACACATGCATGTCCACACAAACATGCAGGTATAACCAAGGAACACTGCTATATTGTCTAGAGCTTTCTCAATACTCAGGTGGTGTTGGGAGCAATGCTACATAATTCTAGGGAAAAATCATTTGAGTAGGCCTAGTTCTCCTGCCTACAGTCCAGCTACGACATTCCAGACATAATTGCATTTTGGCCTCTGGTCACAACTGAGACATCAGTGATCCTGTGATGCTATAATGCTCCAGGACAAGACTACACCTGTGGGAGACACCCTAGGAGGAACCAAAACTTCATCTGCATAGTTCCTCATTGTTCTTAGATTTCCACTGCCCCCCTAGTCTTTTGTTACACCTTGTTTATCCTAATGTGAAGTACTGAACTCTGCATTTTACTGTTACTTTTGTTTCACCATGTACTGAATAAAAGGTGCTGCAAGCTAGGGGGTCTTTGTCTTTGCTGCCCAGAGCAGCACTGATCAGATCCAAAGCTCAGCTTCTTCTCAGTCTCATTTTTCTACCTTTCCTGTAATTTGCCGTGTGCTGCCGTGGCTCACAGAAGACTAGGACTTACTGAAGAGGTTCTGGTAACGTCCCCTTCCTGTTCCCTACAAGGTGGGACAATTTTGATGGATGTGTTCCTCATGCCCCAGAAGTGTCCTCAGTGAGACCAGACTCCAGTAATCCATAGGGACAGCTGTATTGAAACTCCAGCTTCTCAGATATCCATTCCTCTTGTCTTACCTCTCAAGTAAACTACTACTACTGAATTTTTGTACTGAAACTTGCTCCTTGGGAAACCATTTCCACAGTCTAAATGAGTGATTGCAAAAGCTGGTGAACACCTGTGATTCTAGCTACTCAGCTAAACCAGGAAGGGCTGGGGATGCGGCTCAGTGCTTCCTAGGATCTGTCACCGGTGCCACAAAAAAGAAAAGAAGGAAAGCAAGGGGAGGGTAAGGGAGGAGAGGAATGGAAAAAAGATAAAGAATACAAAGAAAGTGCTTGGTGTACAATAAATGTCCTATAATGTTGCTAACGTTGAAAAAAATTCTGGTTGCTGTCAAGGGTTCTGTCAGGTAAAAGGCCGAAGACGAAGACCAGACCAGGCTACAAGCCTTTATTAGGGGAATAGATCTGCTGGGCTGTCTCTGAACAAGGGAGAGACAAAAGCAATATGGCCAGGGCAGGGAGAGTCTTTTATAGAGACTGGAGTGGGGTTTGTAGGGGCTGAGGTGGGGTTGAGTGAGGTAGTGACTAAGGAATGGAGGAGCCTGTGATGTCACTAAGTGGTAAGAGGTGAGGGAGTATTAGGTTACTTTCTAGGTGGGAACAGGGGCATGCTGGGAAGAAGGGTTTATTCTTTGGTGAGAGCAACCATCTTGGCATGATGTCACACAGGGGAGGGGGCAAGGCACGATAGGAAGAGGGCAGCTACTATACATAATAGCTACTGAGGTAGTGGGAGGCCTATCAGGTTCCCATTACCCTGTTATTTCAATATGAAACCTTTATTTGAAGCTTGTTTATCTGACTCCCCAGCCTGTCACCTGTCCTACTTCTTTCCAAAGGGTGTAACCCTGCTAGAAATCTGCATGAAAAGGAATCCGACTGCATGTTTTTCAGGCTCATGAAGACAAATAAAGCAGGACCAGTCTGTGGTTGCAGCCTGACAGAGCCAGTCAGCATGTGTGTGACACATTTAATGGTCACCAGCAGCAGCCAGGTGCAGCTGCTTCTTCTTCTGGGAGCACTTGAGGGTAACAGATGTGCTTCCCTTTGTCTCTCACCTGCAGCATGCTAGTCTGAGTCACTCCTTCCCTGCCTTGTGCACTGTTGCCCATTCCATCCAAAGCCCCTCCAGGAATCAGGGAGTAGAGCTGGCCTCTTGTAAGCTGTTTGTGCCTATGGTTACCACTTACTGTGTCTATGTTGGATATTGCAGTGTCTTTCATCTTTATATATGTCTGTATGGGAAGAAACAGGCAATTTTTTTTCTTTTTCTCAAAACTCAAAACTGCAAAGAACACATATATATCCCCTACTTTTCAAGTCAACACAAAAGAACAATGCATATGTGTGTGGGTGTGTGTGGGTGTGTATGCTTATTATTCTCTCTCTGGAGATGGCTCCTGCCCACTTGTGTGCTGCCATATAGAATCTGCTGGAACACAGCCTCATAGAAGCACAAGCAGTGAAATATTTAAAAATATATTCAGGGTTGCTAATAACTGAGAAAATAAAGTGAAGACCGTTTTTATTCTGAAATTCCTTTCAAAGCCCTGTTACTTCATAAACCTCTTAAAATTATTTTGACCTAAAGGGATTATATATGTATATATAATTTCAACTTATTTTCATCTATAAAATACGTGTTCTTTTATGAAAAAGGAAAGGGGTGTGAGTGTGTGTGTGCACGCACGTGTGTGTATATTTGATTAACTGTGAAGTCGGGAATGTATAACTGGAAGTCAATATATTAGTGAACTATAAGAATCTATATAACATACTGATAATGCTAGAGATCAGAATAAGATCAGGGACAAGGGGATGCTGTATGCACTTGGATATCTTCTCAGACAGTACTCACTGTGGCGGACAAGTCCCTTTCACTGCTCCTTTTTCCACCTCTCCTCCTATCCTTCTCTGAGTTGGACATTGCTCTCTAATCCACATGATTCAAGAGCATGATTCTGCCTTCCTTTTCTCTATTTCCTCCCAGTACATTGTTTTGAATTTGTTGCCCGCTTTGCCTGTTACTCATTTACAAATATGTAAATAAATTTTCAAGGTCCTCATCCTCATATGTTTCATTTTTGCTTAAGGATTGCATTTGAGCAGTCCATGTAATCTCATAATGCGTATTTCATAGCATATATACTGGTCAATATCATTTTATGTGTGCATTATATTTCTTTTTTATGACATTATAAATTTCACTTACTTCAGAGTGTCTAGAATAGTATTTTCACATAGTGTCCAAAGAATACTTGATAAAGAAAAAAAATTGTTAATATAGGAAACAAGAGCCAAAAATCTTGCTGTCCAAAATTTACTAGAAAAATTCGTGGTTACCATTGGTTATAACTAAATATAATGAACTTTACTGAATTTATCTGTGAATAAATCTAGAGCTAATCAAAGTTTACCAAGAAAATATATAAATTTTCCCCTAACCTTTTCCTCCAACTCTACAAACTGCTAAATTAGGTAAAAGCACTGCATTTCTTTGGTATTTATTCAATATTTTTCATGTATCAGAAAGAAACATTTATCACATAATATGAGGGAATAAATAAATATACCTCTGGATGTGTAAATTAAATATAAATTAAAATGATTTAATGGAAACTATCCATTCATTCATTGATTCACTTGATGTTGGCTGAACTATTCTAAGAGGGGGTACGCACAGCAAACAAAACAGATACGTTTTTCATGGAGCTCAGAGATAACATCAAATAAACAAGTAATATCAGTAAAAAACACAAAGGAGATATTGCAAAGCAAGGGACAGATGACTTGGTGGGGGCATGAGATTATAAATCAGAAAACTTCTGATCCCGTAACCAGAATTGCTAATCCTGTTACTCATTAACATCATCACAATAAACTCTTAGAGATAGTTATCCTTATTTACCACTACATACTTGGCACAAAAATCTCTGTAATTAAAAAAAATGCTACTTAATTAAAATTGTTGGTGATATATCACATTTCCTATTATATATACTAAGAATAAATAAAAATTATTTAATCAAAATCTCATGGTTTGAGGGCCATAAAGGTCATCTCATCTAATCATCATGTAAGACTTAAGACATATGTGCAAGTAAATCCAAGTTATATTAACATACCTGCCCTTTTATTTAAGAAATGGCATGCTTTTATTTGACAAGAAACTGTTTAACCTTTATCAGAAGAAGGAGATGGTTTTAGAAAAAATATTTTTCATAAATTGAATTAATATTACTTCAGCATGAAAGATTAGTATTTAGAAGTAATATATAAAATGAAACATTTATCATTTACCTATTATGTTTGGGAAAGTATTCAGCAGTTGGACTCTCATCATGTGCATGTAAAAGTCCCCCTTGCTTTTCTCGTGGCATTTGCTCTCTAATGACAGATGTTAGAGTGAGGCCAGAGCAGACTGTGGCAAGTAGACATGGCATCATTAGACTGGGCAGTGTGGAAAAAAAACCCCACTAAATTTCTCTTACAGAGTTTGTTTCCATTTTATGATTTCTTAAGTAGACCTTAAGGATACATAAACTTGTGTAATGTCTGAAACTTATTCTGCCTCCTAATCCAACTCATGAAATTTTTTCATCTCCCTTAAGATATTAACCATCTCACTCTCAGCTTTCAGAACTGGCAGCTTCTTAAATGACTAGCCTAATCAGAGGAGCCCTGTTAAATAGGGACAACTACATTACCTTTCCCTCTGCTACTAGTCAGTTTACATGTCTTCAACAGAGAATTTCTGTATTATTTATAATTTCTATTTATAATTAAAAGTTAAAGCTCAGAAGTGTAGTTGAAGATTGGGTTAGGGTTAGGTTAGGCAGATCCGTCTTGCCTTCTTCAAGTTGCATCGCCTTCATTAGTTTTCCTATGGCTTTGTTGTCATTGCAAGGTAAATTTCCTTAGGACATACATTCTAAGATCTACAAGAAAATTAGGCAAACTGATAAAACAGATGCTTACATACTTCTTAATCTCAATGCATTCCATATACATTTAAAAGGCTACATAAATGAGTTCCATGAAAATTAACTTTAATTCTTAACCTTATTAATGGATCAAAAGTTAAATATTAATATTCATCATGGCATTCAATAATTTTCAAGTGTAATTTTGAAATTATTTGAAAACTTCACTTGTAATATCTTTTTCTATTTTAATAACACTGAGAACTCATGAAGTTACTTGGTTTTTAGTGTAATCATATGATTATTTTCAGTTATATATGTTTTCAGTATGACAAATTTATATTAATATCCTATATAATATTAGTTTTTTATTTTATAAAGGTGGCATTTCAAAAGAATGACTTTTATTTTTATTTTTTATTTAATTTTTTTTTTTTTGGTACCGGGGATCAAACTTGAGTCCTTGCTCTTGCTCAGCAGGTGGCGAAACCACTGAGCTAAATCCCTGGGCCAAGAATGACTTTTATTTAATTTAGTACTTTTACAATTGGAAAGAGAATATTGACAGTGGTTACATTTCTATGAATTAGCGTGTGATAATCTAAGTTCTGAAGAGAGTATTAAATTTACTAGGTACAGTCCTTAACTCAATATTTGATGCAGAAAGTAGAAATTTTTGTAGTTAACATGTTAGAGAATCACTCATGATATATATCAGTAATAAAAACATTAAAACATAAATCATTTTCAGATAAAGTACCATTATACTGTGTATTGCAAGTATATTTTGGTATCATCATCATATTTGTTATAATATTTTACATATAGTATCAGGAATATTATTCAATCTAATGAACCATAATTATTTCTCAAATACTCATTTTTTAGTCATTGAAGGAAAATTTATTAACAATAAAAGTTTTTTTTTTCCTGAACAATATAAATGGCTCATTTTTTTCACTTTGGAGGATCAATTACTTTTCAGAAGTAACTGTATTCTCAAGGCAATAACGGGCCATCACTCTGTTGTTGGCATGTTTGTACCTACCTTGAATTTTGTTTTTCTTGACACATTTTTTCCCTGTCTTCAATCAAGTCAGAAAATTTACAGGTCTTTTGTTCTGACTTTTTTTCATGTTAGGGATTGAATTTGGATATTGCCTCATTCTGAAATAATTTTGATAAAGATTTGAATTTACACTAGCTGCTTTTCTGTCGACCCTGGCTCTAGTTAGACAAACATGGATGTGAATATTTAATGGATGTGAAGAAAAATATGGATGTGAAGTTTTTCCACTTCTCTTATAGTTATTCAAAGTTGTTTTCTTGGTAACAGATCTACCAGGAAAATGTAAGCTAAGTGAAAAAATTAGATATGAATTAATAAATGAAGTAGAACATATTAAATAATAGCCTTTAAAATTGCTGTTTAGAATATTGTATGAATTCTGATTTATTACAACACTTTTAAATAAAATAAAGTGAAAACAAATCAGAAAAACAAAAATGTATATCAGTCAGGGTGCAAACAGAGATAAAGAAAGTGTGTGTGTGTGTGTGTGTGTGTGTGATGTGTTTATGTAGGAATTGTCTTATGCAATGATGGATCTGATCAAGCCAGACAGAGACTGCAAAACACTGGAAACAGAAGGCCTTTGGTCGACTCCACAGAAAGGAGCAGGCCAAAGCTATTGTCCAGAGAGAATTTTCTTCTTCAGAAAGCCTCAGCCCTGCTTTTAAGACCTTCAAATCTATTTAGTCACACTATAAGTAATTCTCTCTATATAGTTATTTGATAATTATATATCCTTTATCCTATAAATTTTGTTGGGATGAAAGTTGATAAAACAACTTTGGCAAGCTTTTTCATTAATATCAACTGAAGCAGAACATTTTCTTTATTTTTTATTTTCTCAGAAATTATAATATATGTCTACAAATACATAATATAGTATATATTATATAACACACACACACACACACACATATATATATGACCACGAGAATGACTGCAAATATTTATCAAAACTCATGTATAACACCATTCATAGGAGCTATATTCAAAATATTTTCATAAACTACTGCATTATTCTTCAACAGTCAAATCAATAAAAAAACCATAACATAGTTATAAAATCAAATATGACACAGCAATAAAAAATTACAACTATTTCTACATAGAATGATATCAATGAATCTAATAGGCATAACAATAAAGTACGCCATACCCAAAAGAGTACTACATATTGTATGATTCTCTTTTACAAGGTTGAAGAGACAAAACTAAGATGGGTGATAGAAGCAAGAATAGTGGTTATCCAAGTCATTAAATGTCAAAAATATTCTAGACTTTATCAAAATACGGATTTATATTTTCTCAAACTTTTACAGAGCAAGGGTTACTTTACTTTTTTTTCTAAAAAAAAAGACAGTTGTAAAGATACAGAACATTATGAGAAAAATATTGTATATGTATATATGTATGGAAAAATACATGTAAGAAAGCACTAATTTGTAAACTGTGGAATTGTAATGCTAATTCACTGTACCTTAGGCACAGATGGAATTCACTTGGTGATTTACCTCAGATTCACAGATAAATCACAGTTTGGAAATACAGGCTTGGGGAAAGTATAGAAATTGTGGACACTTCAAAGCCTGGCAGCAAGAATCATAAGGGAAGGCACAGGAATATTTGTTCACAGTCCACACCATGGACAAATCTTTTCCACATTGAGTGAGAGTAGTTGAAAGAAACATCACATTGCCAAAGCAAAATAATACATCTGGTTCACAGACACTGGGAGCAGAGCTAGACAGTGGATCTGGCCATTTAAGCTTTGGATTGTGTTCAGATTTTCTTCCAAGATCACACAGATACAGAAAAATAGAGTACAGTATTTCCTGGAGAAGAGGTTAGATGTTTGATATCTCCAAAATAGCAAATATTCATTACCATTTGGAAACAACATAAAATGTAAAGGAGGAATTTAGTGGTCTATTAAATTAATCTTTTGTGTCTGAAACTCATTTTAGCTCTTAAAATGCAGATAGGCTGAGAAGAAAATGCAAGTTTCTGTGTGGAGCTAAGTCAAATCATGTAACAATTTTCCTTTAGATGATCACTGCTGCTTTTCAAAACTGCAAAATTGTCTTCCACATTTAAAGTAGCTAGTGGATTATAAATCGAAACAGAAATAGTTCACCATTCGTTGACTTAACATTTGTTGACATTTGTAGTTTGATAAGTATATCATCATTTAACTTTATGTTTCAGTGTCTTCTAAAACACATAATTGACTGGTATTTATATATAATATATAAAGCCACAGAGGAAATATTCATATCATTTACAAAGAATAAATATTGAATATAATAAGTGGGTAAGACATAAGAAAGCACTTTGTGTAAATATATGCCTAATCCAATTAAAATTTAAGTAATCATATAATTTCATTAATATAAATCAGCTATATTGCTAATATAAAATCTCCTAAAATTTGAATGGGTTACTTCCTAAATAAGAAAATTTTTGCCAATTTATTTTATTATAAAAAGGTGTGATTATAGCCTAAGGAAATCTTGAAAACTACACAAATATTATTGAGAAAAACTACTAAAAATGGAGCTGTGCTAACCAAGAGAGTTGGAAAATAAGTTTTATCTCATTCAAGTCTAAAACTAATTCATTGTTTACAACACTATGTTGGCTTGAATATTTTCAAGTTAATACTTGTCTTAGTCTGTTACCCAAACAGACTGCAACCCATGCTACAACCAAATAACTCAAATGGGGTGATTTATAAACAATGCTTTAGTTCTCACAGTTCTTTAGGTTGGAAAGTTCGAGTTTAAGGCACTAATAGATTCACTGTAGGGCTAGATCCATTGTGTAGCTCTTCAAAAAGCATCTTGCTTTCTCTTCATCTGGAGAAGGGTAGGCAGCTTTCTGAGACTTCTTTAAAAGGATATTAATCCCACTCATGAGGGCTATAACTTAATGAATTACCTCTTAAAGTTCTTACTGCCTAACATCCGTGACCATGTTTCAACACGTGAATTCTAGGGAGGATGCATACCGTCAGACTGTTAAGTATTCAGCAATATTTCATATCAAAATTTAACTATCTCCCTATATGCAAGTGTAAACTATAACTTAATATAAAGACAAAGTACTGTTTTGTATCTTGACCCTTAGCCCTCACACTACTAAAACAGAAAACCAAATAGCCCATTTTTCATAGGAAAAAATAAATAAAAGGGATGTTATCAATTTCCGTTAACAGAAAAAAAGAAACATAATTTACTTTTTTGTTCCACTTAAGTATAGTTTAGGAATTTAAAAGAGATATAAAAAAATGATCATTTTTGTCCCTTGACTGTAATTTACCACAAATTAGATGTAATTTATCCAAACTTTAGATAGCGCTTTATTGTTCTCAAAAATTATAAATGAGTAAATTAATGAAAATACCCTAAACCTAATCATAACCCTCTATTAAGGCATACTTAAAATAGATAGTGCCCCGCTGGCTCTCATGGGCTCCAACATATTTTCAGTAGTTCAGGGTAAGACATTTAGTTGAATTGCTAATTGCAGACATGAATGTAGGTCATATAATTTGCCACTGAATTAACTATATAAATTCAAATGATCATTCTATATTTTGCATATTAACAAGTTAGCACCTTATTTGTTATAGAGAGTTTGTACCCTAAAATAATGTTTTGTTTTACTTTGGAGGATATTTTTTCACAAATGTAAAATTAATAATATTTTCAAAATTCTTAAAGGTATTTTTCCCATCTATAATTTCTATATCTTTTCTTTTAAAAATAATAAAACTTAGATTTGAAGGTTAAACTTTTAGTAAATATTAAAATGATATTGTTACCCTAATACACAGAAAATTGATTTGCTCACAACTATTGAAATAGTCTTAAGCAATATATATGTGTATACAGTATATCCCACATCAATTCATCTTTAATTTATGAAATAAATGCAATGTATATGTGATGGAAGAGAGTCACATTTTAAAAAATTATTTTGAACCACAGCAAATTTGTATTACATGTTTATCACAAGTGCATTATTTCCATTGACAGGTGATTGTGTCAATTCTATTGTGAGAGAACAATATACTACTTTTGAATTTTTATATTTGTTTAAATAGTGTGACAAATTTAAAATTGAGTAAAACTTAAAATTCAAAATTGAAAAAAAGCAGTAATTTTGATATTTAAATGTTTTAGTAGCAGTGCCATAGCTAGAATTCCTGCTGTTTGAGCCAGTCTTTAAATTTGCTGCCCTCCAACATATCTGAATATATTCACTTATTTAAATACCACCTAGGTGCTCTCCCTGGCTATATCACTAACGAAGTTAATCAATATTTTAACTCCACATAAGTAAAATTTACATGCTATATTTTATTTTTTCTAGAGTAAATTGATTTTCAAACATGGGTGGTATTGAATATTGTTTTTTGTAACAGTCTTTTCAGTTTTATTTTCTCCATTTTTAACACGAGAAACTTCTAAAAACTATGAATCTGAATTTAGTTTCCATCATGACATTATTATGACAATATCAATGTGCTTTTTATACCTTTAACTGAAATATGCAAATTAAAATCTCATACTTTGATGTCAACAATTTCTCCCTATTTTGACACAAAACTTTCAGTTTTATATGAAAATTAAATATCAAGACTTTTTTAATATCAAGACTTTTAAAAAAATCTAACAGGGGGCCCAGGGATTTAGCTCAGTGGTTCTGCCGCCTGCCTCGAAAGCGCAAGGACCCGAGTTCAATCCCCGGTACCAAAAAAAAAAAAAAAAAAAAAAATCTAACAGTAATTTTACAGGATTTCGACATCACTAGTTACTAAGTCACTCAACATTAGAATCTTCATTTTCAGGTCTAATTCTTGACATGGTTTGAGATGTTACAGATAACTAGATAAATATGAGAAGAAAAAAATACTAATCAAGCACAATATAAGAATGACAGAAAATAAGACAAAATATACCTAAAGAGTTGTTAACTCATTTTTAAAGCAGCATACAAAATTTTGTACAGATATCGAATAGACTGCATGAGTAAATTTTCCTTGTGTCTTCATAAAGCTGAAAATTTAAATAAGATTATACAATATGCAATCCTATTCAATTTGTACCATGAATTTGCCACATATTCCTGGCTAAGTGTGGTAATCTTTATTATTTAAATTTTTGTCCTTAAAATACCTGATTTAATGAAGATTCAGTTCAATAGGTGCTGGACTGTGGCAGCACTTTTTTAAAGTTTATTTTTTGATATTTAAAAATGATAACAATAATAAAATTATTCATAAATGTTGATAATATCTTTTGTTCACTTGTGTAGGATGTTTCTCCTTTCACCCTCTATTTGTACCAGTATTTAATAAATGAAAAAACAAAGAGGTAATAGAATTCTAGTCATACATTTTTTTCTTCTTAAAAAATGTTCCAGACAACACTTTGGAATAAGTAATTCTTATTTTATAACCTAAAATTGCTAAATTCTGTTTCCAGGATTCTTCAAGAAGCTTGAGTTGGTATATATTTTGACAACTTTATTAAGGTACCAGGATGCATAAAATACAAATTTTCAAAATCTGGTGCTAGAAGAAGCATCGTGGTTTGAATCTTAATGAATAGTAAGTGATGATGGTAAAAGACAATGATAAGGATGAGCATAAAGGTGATCAGAGAAACCCTGCCATTTTCTGGAATGTTTAGGATGAAGCAGTCTATAAAGTATATTCTTTACATATTTAGCTCTTTAAATTCTCTTAACCACACTGTAAGCTAATTAGGTATAGTTCCCAAATAGCAAGTTGATACTCAGGAAGTTTAGGCAATGTGAAATAAAACACAGCCTGCAAAATGACAGACACAATTTAAAATAAAGTTATTATAACTCACCAGTTTGGGTTATTTTTCCTGCAAAGCATTTCCTTAATGTTCATGATTTAATTATAAGATATAGCATAAAATATAAATTATGAGATTCATTATGAGTATCAATGTGATAGTGCTTAACCTACAGAAAAATTATTATAACTTACAAAATAACAAAATTTATCAAAGTTGCATTTTAGTTTCGTAAGCACATGGTAAATCACATTTGTACAATTTTTAATCTCATTATTAGTTTGCTACTTAAAATTTCCAAACTTTTTAGCACTTCTAACCTGTTTGCAATCACTAGCTACCACTCTAATCATCTCTTATCTGTCTCTTCCTCTTGAACAGCGCTGGTTTTTTTTTAATGGTCTCAGTGCTCCTCTCTTGTTACTTTAAACCCTCTCCCCACATGTTTAGTTTTAGAATATACAATAAGTGAACAAAAGAGAAGCTCAAATGACATAAGATCAATCTTTGGTGTAAACATTTATAATTTGTTCTGTAGTCACTTGGCTGTTTAACAACTTGTCGTGGGACAATCTTGGTGTGTACGTGTTATTTAAAATGGGCTTTGTTTGGTGAACTCAATGGCTGCCCCATCTACATCCCCACATATAATCTCTCTGCTGCCTTCACTCCCACCTGAGTGTCCAGCACTTTTTCATGTGCCCTCACATATACCAACCAAACTGATGTATTCAAAACACATAGGCTAATTTTGCTTTCATCTTTGCCTTCTCAAGACCTGTCTCCCCCAGGTTTTGTAATGGCTTTTCCTTCACATCATCATATCTCTGTTAAAAATAAAATCTCCCAGAGAGGACTTCCAAGGCAATCATTTTAAAATTGCTCTCATCTCTATGGCTTGCTGACTACTTGGCTTTATTTCTTTTTGGCTTTTTTTACTACATTAATATTACTTTTATTTTTGCATCTGATTTTTAGCTTCCCTTATTACAACATAAGCCATCTATATTCAGAAACATATTTGTTTTAAAACTTATTATTGTATTTCAAGGATCTCAATAAGTGATTCAGGCAGATAGCAAGAACTAACCAAAAATTTTAAGTGTGTAATAAGGCAAAAAGTCACTAATTTCTAATTTATTCTGCTAGCTAAGTATCCAAAGAGCATATCTCTAAGATTACTTCAAAATCTGGACTTTAATACTGTCTAAATTTACTTTTATTTTCATTTGATGTAATATAACAGACTCAATTTTTTGGTTTTAATATAAATAATATAAATATTATGTCTCCTGAATTTTTGAAAATTTTAAAATTACAAAGTGAATACATTTGAAAAAGATAGATATTTATGATGAGACCACCCAAAATTGAATAATATGAGTTATGTCTTATTGCTACAATATTTTTTAAAAAATTAAATGGTAAAGTTTCTCAAATATCTACAAAATGATTTTTTTAGGTTAGTCTATAAAAATTTGTAAGATAATCTAAATCATATGGTGCTTCTCTGGTTAGCAATAGTAAATATTTGGTGTTTGAAAAGAAAATATCCCACCTAAAAATATTTAAATTCATTGCATGAAATATACCAAATATCATTTCAATTAAATGGTTAAAAGTGAAATTTCAAAGCCTATAAAGAAATAGATATAAAAGCTAGAATGAGAGGTTGGATTTGTAGCTCAGTGGTAGAGCATTTGCTTTCCATACTTGGATTCCAGGACTACAAAATACCACAACATAAAAAAAAAAAAATAGAATGGGTGAAGAAGAAAAGAACCTAAAGTTTTTATATACCATGATTCCATTAACTGACAGCAAGATCTAAGCTTGCCCTAATTTTTAAAGCACTTAAAATACATAAATCTTTGGCACTTCATAGGAAAGAAGAGGGAGTAGAACCCCGACTCCTACTCATGAAATGTTCCTTGAAGAAATACTCTCAGGAAAGCATAGACAGGAAAAAGTATACCTACTGTGAATTTCAGAATTGGCTCTAGCTTGAGGAAAAAGAACTTAGAATCAAAGTTTGGTCCTCTTTGTGTATATTGCTTTATGTTTTTGAATTGCATTAACAAGAACAGGAAAACACAAACTGAGAAATTGAGAGAAAGTGGGTCAGTTATTCTAACTTCCTAGGATTCCTGGTTAGTGAAAGAAAATCACCTGACATACACACATGCTCTCAACAACAACAACAAAAACATAAACTATTACCCAACATGTCCCAAAATTTAATATTGCAAAACATATAAAGTAACACATGTGTAAATATCAAATAGTTTCTCTGGTGTGAGAAACTAAAAGTATAAATGAGGATCAAAATGTATGATAGACAATGTGAAATAGGAAGAAAAGGTCCAAAGGGGAAGGGGAAGTAGGGAGGTGGCATAGGGGAAAAGAAGGAAGGGAAAGAAAAACAATATGAGAAAAGAAGAAAATAAATGGAAACAAAGTTTTGTAAATAGACAGGGGTGGAGGGGGAAAGGGAGGGAAGGGGAATGGGGAAGAAACAAGAACCAAGATGTATCATGCACAGATACAAATTCCCTGTGATGAATGTGATCATAATGTATGCCTAAAATGTACCAGTAAATTTAATGAATGAAAAAAAGAAACATGCCATCAAAATTCATATGGCAGAATAGAATTTCCAAGGAATTTTATATTAAAATTTCAGCCCTAAATATAATATAAATTATTAATAAAATTATAAGAACTTGACAGAATTAACATAAGGAAAATTATCATCATATTAATATTAAGTGCTATCATCATATTAGTACTAAGAATATAGTAATGTTAAAACAGTTTTGAATTACAGAATTAACCACCTTTTATCTAGGAATATAGTGTATAGAGAATCCTCTCTACTCTAATTCCATTTTCAGTCTTACATGGACCAAGTGTATGTAATGAGCCATAAAGCACATCTGTCATTCTTTAAAGCAGATTTTATAAATTCTACATTCCCTTGATGGTGTGTAAAAAGATGATTGAAAACATTACAGACAATTATTTTAATGTAGATAAAAATGGACACTGTATTAGAAATACATTTTAATCTTTGTGTATCTATATTTATATTTGTATCTTTGATTTAAGAAAAATTTCAATACAACAATTTGTAAGCATCATAGAATTTGGTTACATACTAAAAAATCTGTCTAAAATGTTTAAGATTCAGAGTTTTATGTGTGTTTACTAGCAAATATTCATAGAATAGATAATTCTGATAATAAACACACTATTTATTCTATGGAACATAACAAAGGGAACATTGGAAAGATCCTGCTTTCCCATATTTACTTGAGTAATATACTTTGTTATACATGATCAGGGTATTCGAGAAAGACCTTTCAGTCTTACCTATGAACCTGTGCACAACAAAAGTTAAGTGAATGTAACTTTGTTTACATGTGTGCATATTCAGAATTAATAAAAGAAGTGACTACTCAAACAAGACACACATAAAATATTTTTGGTAGCGGAAAGGCAGCATTGGTTAAATAAGTTTTAAAACCTTAGTCAACTAATATAGAATGACACTTTTCAGACCGATAAAAGGTTTTGTAGCAGAAACATAGGAAAATACACAATGGCTATTCAATTGTAACTGGAGTTTATTTCAAAATAAGAAAGCAGATTACAAGGTCTACTATTACTAAAGACATTCAGCATTGAATAGTAAAATAGAAGAAAATATGAACATTGGCAGGAGGAAATGAAGATATTTTTGTTTAAAAATAAATTATTTTTGGACCTTTTCTTCCTATTTCACATTATTTGTTATATATTTTGATCCTTTTTTACACTTTCAGTTTTTCACACCAGAGAAACTACTGGGGAAGCGGGAGGGTTAGGGGAAGTGGGAGGGGTAGGAGAAAGGAAAGAAGGAAAAGGAATACATATGAGAAAAGGAAAAAACAGAAACAAATTTTTGTAAATAGGGAGAGGTGGAGGGGTTGAATGGAGGGTAAGGGAATGAGGAAAAAATAAGAACCAAGATATATCATGTAAAGGTACAAATTCCCAGTAATGAATGTCAGCACATTGTATACCTAAAATGTACCAATAAAATTAATGAAAAAATGATTTTATATAGAAAACTCAAAAGAATATATAGATAAATTATTGGAATCAAGGTCAAGATTCAGTAAATTGGTAAATTACTGTAAAGTTTCAGTAAATAAAAAAATCAATAGATGATATCAATTGAATATCAAATGATATCAAATAGCAATCCCTTCCTTAAAACTACGGAGTATTATTTTTCTGAAAAGATTTATTTTCAGATCATTTACAGTATCTTCCCCCAAGTACACAAAGTACTATATGTAAGAAATCTTCATTGAAAATGAGGAAACTTATAAACATTTAATGAAAGACAGTAACTAAAATCTAAATAATTTAAAGCAATGATATTCTCATGTGTGAACAATTTTCCATATTTCAAACATACTACTCAACTCCAGATGCATAATTACTCATAAATAGGCAATTAAAATTAATATAACAATAATTTATGTAGCATTTGAAAGACCCATTTATATAGTTTTTTATAAAAGCAATTGGAAAGGATGCACAAATTAAAAAAAAAGAATAGGAGTACTTGGAGAACAAAAGAGAAAATTATTTTATTAATAATAAAGTGAAAATTATAATGAAAAGAGAATGTAGTACTGTTGTACTAATAAACAAATAGATCAATAAAGCAAAAGAGAGAGCACACAATCTCATTACTGTACAACTGAAGTAGATAACGAATAACTAGTCAATAAATTGTTAGAAATTTTTATTTATTCTTATGAATAAATAAAATACAATAAAATAAAATTTTATAGTATACAAGTCCGCTTTTATTGGATAAATCTTTAATTCAGAATTCATTATATAAAAAAATTAATTATATGTATAATTACAAGCAAATTACAAGGAAGCATCTCTAAAAATATATTAACCATAAAGAGGCCTGGCATAGTGGCACATAGGTATAATCTTATCACTTGGGAGGCAGAGATAGGAACATCACAAGTTTGGGGTTACTCTTGGGAATATGGTGAGAACTGGGCTCAAAAACAAAGACAAAAACAAGAACAAAACACAATATAGTAAAAATAAAGACAAATAACTTTTAAAAATAAACTGATAAAACCTGATAGAAAAATAAATGCAAGATGCATCAAAGCTATACACAGCAAAAGAGATGTGAATAATCAGCAAATATGTGAAATGAATCACATCACAACAGGAAAATGGAAATTAAAATTACAGTGAAAAAATTTCACACTAAAGATATGGATAGCACTTTAAGAGGTACACTAGCAAAATACTCATGCTCAACACTAAAGGAACTATTGTAATAGAATGCAACAGAAAAAAGAAAGAATAGAGTGGAGACACCCATAACTATATGGATGTAGCCAGTGATAAGATCTGATTGACTAAACCATGTAAGTCTTGTCTTTGGGAACTGGCCTAATTAATAGTAGAATAATTACCAATGAATGAAACTCATGATACCTACAAAGTGCCATGATATGAGTGAGTTTCTGTCCCAGCTTGCTCCCTTGATTGTGATTCAAACTGAGCTGTAAAGAAGCTTCTACATAGTCCTACCATCTGCAAGATATGGCTGCTGCTCCAATCCATTGTCTGAGGATTCCCCTAGATAGGAGGACTAAGTCTTCTTCCATTCCACTTGTATCAGCCCCATCTCACATCCTCCTTGGGAATGATTTTGCACCTCTTTCTGATCTTTGCATTTGGCAGCTTCTCCTCATGAACTCTGAGAAGAATAAGAAAAAAGACTCTCCTTGTTCTTCATCATAATTGTAGAATTATCTGACTATTTCTGTTTCCAAATTTTGTAATATTGTCCAATCATTAGAATTACTTTATACAATATATTCCAACAGGAAAGTAGAAAATATGAAATTATTGATGAGTTTTACTGGAGCTAAGAAAGAATGTTGAATTTAGTTATAATATGCATTAAAACTGTATAGTGGAATCTGATTTAGTATCATCTTGCTTTTCATCTCAGGTATAATCAATGATGCCATTCAAAAGATTTAATAAGAATTTACCAATCAGAATCAATACTGGACTAAACCTAGAGGATACAAATGGAGTGATCCCACAAGGCAAGACTGTATGAACATTGGGAAGATTTGGGGTGGCTGTAACACTTTGTGGAGACTGGAATGAGGATTTAGTCCTTGATTTTTTCTTTCCTCTACTAACCTTTGTTCAATATTAGTATCAACAGAAATAGCTGTGTCATATTCTACTAGATAAGTATAAAGTCTGAATAAAAACAATGCAGTGTTTTGATCTTTATATTCTGAAGGCTTTCAAGACTTTAGTTAACATTTTGTAAATTGACAATTTTGGGAAAAATGGACCTTCATAGATTTTGCATAAAAAGGATGTTTCAAATTGCCAATAAAACTTACATGTGTGCAAAGACAGAAAACACTTTTTAAATATATGAGTGATATTTATACTTTTTAATTTAAACACTTTCTATAATATATATGCTTACAAATGAGTTTGAAATAATAGCCACAAGTGTCATTGCTATCAGTGTAAAATATGCACATTTTTATTAAAATCTAATTTATATGACTCTGGAATAAAGATAAATGGCTACCTATTAAAATGAGATAGAAATGTGTGCTCCTGGGAAGAACATAACTAAGAATTGTTATTAGCATTTGCAGAGACTTTTCTGTATTATTTTTTAAAATGCAATTGTTTCATTATAATAGTCAGTTATAAAATATATTTTATATCCAAAACAACTGCATATGTCTTCTACCTAGGGGAAGAAAATGAACCGTGAAGACATCTCTAAAGACAATTCAAAATACGTTAGGGAACTTGTGTTATATCAAAAGGAGCATAAAGCTGCCACTTCCAACTTGTTTTTACATTTTTTAACTTGAAAAAATCTATATGTTTTGACATAAAATACCCTTTCTGTCTTGGCAATGACTTTCCGCATCACATGGTTTAAATCCCTTGGCCATTTCATTATTCATTGCCATTACTCAGATACTGTGCCCTACTGTACAAACATTAAGTGATTATGTAAAGGAAACTTTAAAATATTCAATATGTGCTTGGGAAATGATATACATTTGTTACTCTGTAAACACAGGAGAGGCAGAGTGAATACCCTGCTAATCTGTAATAGGGTGATTTAGAGAAAAATATAAGTAATGACTGGCTACTTTAATTTTTTCATTATAGTTACATTATGATGCCAATAGAAAGGTGTAAATAAGGGGAAGATATGAGGTACTGTCCCAGAAAATGAGAGGAAAGAGAATAAACTGAGTTTAGGAATAGAGCAATTGAATGAGAAAGTCTGGGAAATTTTCCTCAATTCTGAAAGGAGACAGGGTTTTGGCAGGTTTCTGTGAGCCCTGCTCCCCAGGGAAAGCCTAAGAGAGCCCCTGGATACCTCTCCTTCATTATGTTCAGCCCTCACTTGCCTCACAAAAAGCCTCCAAAAAAACCATGTTTAGAATTTTTACCACCATTTTCCAAAATGGCTATAGATTCTTTGTTTGCCCTCCTCTTTTCTCCCATTAAAAGTGTAAGCCCAAATCTTACAGATGGGGGCTATCATCACAAAACCTTACATACATCATCACCCTGTTTAAACTGTCATCCCTTTTGTCATACCCAAATATTACATACATCCATTTTCTAATTTACAATCTGTCATCAACAAAACAAACTTTGAGTTCTTCTTTTTTTTTTTTTTTTTTTTTTTTTTGGTACCGGAGATCGAACTCGGGACCTTGGGCTTGCGAGGCAGGCTCCTGAAGCACTGAGCTAAATCCCCAGCCCCTGTTTCCTTCTTTTTTAAGGGAAAACAGGTTCTCTTGTTTACCCTGAAGTTTCCTTTGGATTTAATGCATCTAATTTTCCTGTAGATAAATTAACACAAGACCGGGTCTGAGTGTAGACATTCCCATTACTAATCATTGCCGGTTCCATATTTTTCTTCCTCCTCCATCAAAAAGGTCCAGCTCCATGTATGAGAACCCTTCAGACTGTGATTTATCACCACTTAAATTAGTCCTTACCAATTTTCAGGGAATTTATCCTGAATAAGTACAGGCTTCAGCCCTTTTTCTTTGTCATTCTTACCATCTCTATCCACCTTTGAAAAATTCTTCCATAATGATAGGAAATTAAATCTCAATATATGACAATATTCAATGTTATATATGATTTCAACCATGGGTTCTAGTCCCTTGGAATCGTAAATCCCACAGACTATGCTTCATTTGCCAGCAAGATTCGATCTTTTATACTCAAGACACCAGTGATACTAGTTGACCATCGATTCATTGGCCTGAACATTGTTCCATTTTTCTTTTTCCCTTACATCCTCACTTCCCTCAGGACACAGCCCAGATGGTTGTCCACCTCTGTGATTGCCTTCTACAAGCTTTCTTGACTCCACTATCGCTCATTTTTCTTGCTATGTTTGCACACACATTTAATTTTCTTCATGTTTCACTTTTTGTCTGGTATTGAAAAATTTATCCACAACAACAAAACAAATCCTGTTAAGTTAAACTGAAAATATCATGTGAATGTGGAACAACAACATTATCTAAATTTTGTTGTCAGTTTGCTCCTTCATTTTTTAGAATTAACTATTCTATAACATTTGCATTTCCTTGAAACTGCTGTCACCAACTTTCTACATCTTAGTTTGCTGCACTTTTAATATTTTACTTAAAATAATTATGATTTTGAATATATCTCACCAAACCTTCTAAAATCCACTTACAATTTCATATATTCTAAATTCACCCATTGTTTTGGAGTAATTTCCTCTGTCCTTCATTATGCTCACTCCTTCAATTGTCTACTAGTTAATATCTACCTCTTCTCATGTATTTAAGTTTATTTTTTCTACAATTATGTCAACTCTGTCCTAGGTAATGTTTTCCTTCTATATTGACTATTCCTATTAGTCTGCAAATGTACTTAAAATTTTCCCATAAAAATAATGAAAAAATTTCTACCTCATTATCTCTTCCTCAAATCCTACCTCACCTATTCCCAACCTGTAAAGTTATATATTAAAAATACTACTATTAATAAAAATACTTAACTTTTTTGTGGGTTCACAGTGTAATAGAGGCACTGTTCTAAGCACTTACATGCCCTCCTTCATATGTCTGTATTCATATACTCTTCCCCTTCTTTATCTCTCATTTTCTTTTGATTAGACTATATGTACTTTCTGTCCAACCATTCTACTGAGTTTCCTTTTATCAAGGTTTTTAATATTCTCCATCTTGCTATATCCAATGATCAACTTTTTCCCTGCCCTTCATTTATATCCAGGCAACATTTATTAATATGAGCTATTTTCTCTCCTTTGAGACTCTATTCGTTGGTTTCTGAGCTACCCCTAGTTCTACTTTTCTCTCATTATCTACTTAGCAGCTGGCTTTTTTATGTAATTGGCAATCTAACATTACTTTTTATTTTTATAGGAGAGAATATCTGAAAATGAGTCTGTGTACACCTGGACAATCATCTAATGTCATAGCTTTAATAATTATACATTGATATGTCTCAAACATTAGATGCTCCCCTTGAATTAAGTGTTTTCCTGAGCAGGACAAATGATGCTACCAGACACTTGTACTTGGACAGGACAATGTGAGCACTTTGAGTCAATGACTCAGGAGTAGAAATGTGCAATGTTTAATCCTAAACACAAAAATGTGTATGGGGTTTCCATACATTCTTTTCTTTTGATTGAGGCATTAGAAGACCTTATCAATATTCTATGCTTATTAGAACGTGGTACTGTATATGCTTCAACTCCTGGAGGATGAAGCCTCTTTTGATTCTATAATCTTATAAAGGGAAATTTTTAAAAAGATTACTGTGATAAACTATTAATGACTGAGAGTAAATTAATCACTTTATCATAACCTAAAAGACTGACATAGATAAAATATCTAAAATTCAACAGGTCTAAAACAGAAATCTTATTATTGATTAAAATATTTATTTTTATAAACTATCCATAATTGTAACTGATGTGATTTGAACACAGCTGAACAGATCAAACATCTTGGAATCATTCTTTACCCCCACTTCTAGTCTATAACAAATCCTATCATTTCTACCTTCAAAATATTACCTAAATCCCACTAATTTTCATCCCTGCCACCACAGTCACAGCCATCTTTGACTAGAGGTTTGCAAAAGGCTCCCAAGTAATAAACATTTTCAGTTTTATCCCTCATACTGTATTTCCTATGAAACACATTTTAATAAAAATTTCAGTGTTCCTATTCACTTTGTGTAAATTCAGTATAAATACTTCTCATAGACTCCAGAGCTCTATGACTTTCTGTACAGTTCTTGATAACTTGGGCGATATCATCTCTTTTCAGTCTTGCTCTTTCACCATATTTGGTCCACACTGGCTTTTGCAATAGTTCTCAAACATAAAAGATTGTTTTCTGTTTTGGGCTTTTAAAATTGCTATCCCAACACTTTTCAAGGCCTGTTCTGCTTCATTCCCTCAATATTCTGTTTAAGTGCCATATCTTTACAAAAGCTAATTCATATC
Source organism: Heterocephalus glaber (assembly GCF_000247695.1). Next base: position 16,113,453 of record NW_004624777.1, read on the forward strand.
ATTCATTATTCCCTTATCTCAGTTTTATTTTTGAAGCATGCACCATTTTACATGTATATGACAATATGTGCATGTGTATATATTTGAGTATGGATTCTGTGTTTTTGTACTTTTTTGTTATATAGGTTGATCTTATAAAATTCATGAGAGCTGATTTTTCTTTGTTGTTCATGATTTTTTCACTAGAATTAGAGTAGTGCCCAAGATACATGTCTGTGCTTAGCAAACAATTCTTAAGTGAATATATAAATTCTAATATTATTCCATAGCCATTCTCAAATGATAAATTAGGTTTTCAAATTAATCCAAAACAATGGCATTCAGCTAAACCTATGAAGTTACTACTTCCTTCATTTGAAACTATAAATAGCTACTTATTCCTATATATCCTGATTAGAGTTTCAAAATACAGACACTTAACAATTTGTTAAATTATAGATTGTTCATTCTCTTTGATGCATAACTACATAAAGTGTTCTAAACAAGCAAAGTTATTCAGCTAAGATACTTACACTAAATTATTTATTTATACACATGATAAATTATTAAAATAAGTTACTTGCATTTGAACTCACTATCATCATGCTTACCTGCATTGGAATATATTTACAAAATCAGAATTGATAATGACTATAAAAAATCAGGAAAAGTTGAAACCAAAAAGGAGAATCACACATTTTTTTCCATTTTTCTGATACAAGTATTGATATGGTATGTACACATAATGTTTTAAACACTTAAAATATGAAGTAATAAAAGTCTATCTCCTAGAATATCCTTAATCTATAGAAATCGCAACTCTTTTTAGCAAGTAACAAGCACTCTGCCTGTCGCTAAATTAGTGGAAAGACCTAGTATTTTAGTTAGTTGATACTGAGGGCTGTTTATTTCCTGTGAAAATCACTCTTTTGCTTTTCTCACACAGTAACTCTCTTTTGATTTCCCTCCAAATATTTTGATGATTTCTACTAAACTGCTTCTGTGGAAGAATGTTTGTTTTTCTCAGAAATCTTTCTTATGTTTGCTTACTTTCTGTGCCTATCATTCACTTTCACAAGAGATACCCTAGGCAATCTCTGCAACAATCACAAGTTAAGTCTACCCACACACTGACTGCATATAAATAATAACTTCAATCTTATCTGAAAGTGATCTGGCATGTTCTCATTAATGTCCTATATAGTATAGAAAAAATCAATGTTTTTAGAAAATTTTTTAGCCTCCCTTAAAACCATTTTTTTCTGCCTTTGTTTATACTCCCAATTTAGTTTACTTGTTTATAATTTCAAATTTTGAGTTTTAATCCCATAAATACAAATATAAACTACAGTGAATAATTCCAAGTGAAATATCAGTTCTGTTTTATTTTTAGGCATTTAAACTAGTCCTCCCCTTGTCTGAAGGTCAATGAGCCCTTCTAATAGTCTTGATAAAAACTCTTGGTTAATTACACGAGTGGAAAATACCCTTCATCAGTAAACAATTTATCTCTTTTGCTTCCTCCAGGTGTCTTTTTGTAAAAAGAAATTTTGTGATTGAATGTTTCTTACATGATAATTTTGTTTGTTATTTATGAAATATATAAGTGTATCAGGTGGAAAATTATTCGCTTACATCCTTTGCACATATAATGGAACAGAATTGTATTAAGATTGTTCAAATGACTCCTAAAATTCAGTTGTCTAAAAGATTACTTGGTAAAATCATGAACCAAGAGTACTGTGAGAATAAGAAACAGATAAAACCACTATACCTATGAGGAAGTGCTGAACCACACCAACAATCAGGAAATAAAAAGTGAATAGGTTTACAATATAATACTTACATTATTGAAATTTCATAGAAATTAAGTAATCTTAAAAGGCTCATTATTAGAAAGAATGGAGATGATGAGTTATGTCACAATTATTTGAAAAATAATGTATTGATTTCATTATGATTTTGAAATATTTTCTACTCATTGGCTGGAATATTTTGAATCTTAAATAAATACCTGGAGACATAAGTCAGTATTGTATTGTATTTGTCAGCTTTCCTGTTTTTTTGCCAAATTATTGGACTCTCACAATTTAAACATTTACCGGTCCAATTATTTAAATACAGGATGACTAAAAATGCATATTTTTTTCAGTTTTTAAAATGTTAATATAATAGAAAATATAAAAACAACAATTTTATCAAATTTATTCAATAAAAGAATCGACTGGTTGAAATGACCCCTACCTGAATGAAGCTTGAGATGGTATGTAAACAAACACGCTTCCCAAGTGATGCCCAGATAAATTGTTAAGTAGTAAAAGGAGAACAGGTATATTTGTCTCACAGGCTCAAAGGGATCATTTCATGATCAACAGGAGCCAGTGTAGGAACAGCAGAACATCTCGGCCAAAAGGTTCAGTGAAGCAAAGCCACTTAGTTAGTTCATGGCAGTTAGGAAGCAGAGCAGGGGATCAGTACCAGAGAGAGAGAGAGAGAGAGAGAATGAGAGAGAGAGAGAGAGAGAGAGAGAGAGACTATGCATAGTAGCCAAAATAACATCTTCATAACCCACCCAGAAACATCCAAAGTTCCAGAAGTATCCTTTACTAATCTCTTAGGTGGCTACCAAACCAACCATGCTGACATTCAGAATTAGCCATCATATTCCATCTTTTGTCAATTTGACACCCAAACATACCTCCTTAACAAGTATTTATCAACAAAAAATAACTAATTCATAATTTTTCCTGACATGATAGAACTTATTTACAATTAAAAACTCAATAATCTTTTCTCAAAATTCTCAACAGTTTCAGCATTCTTTCAAGTCCAAGCCTTTTTGAGACTCAACACAAAGTCTTATCTGTGAAGAAATTGTGAACTTCTGTAAAAAATAATTCAAAAGATGATGCATAATCTCAAGGTACAATGATAAAAATTCTTATTAAAGTAGGATGGAAGAGACATATAGAAAAGAATCAGAGCAAAGTGAAGAAGAAACCCTGCAGAGCAATAACTAAATCTTGAAGCTCCAGGTCTGATATCTGTGCCACATTGTGTTAACAAAAGACTTTTGGGGGTCTTGGGTAGCCCCACCTATATGGCCTAGCTAGATGCTGTGGCATGACCTCTCTGTTGAGCTGGTTCCACTCCCTGCCTGTAGTTTTCCTTCACAAATGTTGAATGTTCTTAGCTCCTCTGATTTTCTGATGTATCCATTGCATATCTCCTTTCATTGCCACAATGTCACACAATGCCCTTTCAGAGGCTTGTTGGGTTTCTCAGGCCTTCCTTTTTAAATTTGGATTGTAGCACCATCCAAAGCACCAAAGCTTTGAAAGCATCAAAGCATCAATGCATGATGACTCATGCATTCTGCATGCTGGTAAAACCAGCATCATGATGGTAACACATGGTGTGCTGCCAGCTTGTGTGGTTGCCAGGGCCCTGTAGACTATGGCTGCAGAAGGTTCTCAGTGTCTGGATAGCTGAGCATGGTGAAATAAATTCTGGAGAACCAATTCCTGTGTTACTCAGCTGGGGGTCCAAGGGCTTTCTTCACAAATAAAAGAATTACATGTTTGCACCTTGACCTACAATGGGTAGGATCTTCCTGATTTCTGAAATACCCTCAAGGGATTCTTCTTGTTCCTCATTTAAAGTATTTGGTTTATTTTTAATGGTTATCATCCTTTCAGCAACCATACCTCCTTTCCCTCCCAATTTTACATGTGATGGGGAAGGGCAAAATGTAAGTTTTTCTGTTCAGTTTTTTCCATGGATTCTAATTATAGATCTGTTTAGAAGCAGTCAGGATTATCTATACCATAACCTGAGCAATGATTTTTCCTTGAAATTTTCTCCACCAGATCATTTAATGCATAGCCATTAAGCTCGGCCTTACCAGAAGTTTCTAGACATGAGAAAAACATAGACAACATATTTACCAAAGTATAACATGCATGCCTTCCACTCCATTTCTCAACAGAGACCTCATTCTCAAAACCTCATGGTTTCAGCCTTTACTGTTCATATTCCTAACAGTATTCTGGTCATCTGACCTCTGACTAGAATCACCCATCATTCTCTGCTTTTGTCATTCTAAGGCTTCTGTATCCCCCATCTTTAAACTTTTTTATACTCTTCCCAGAGTCTGTTGAACTACATGGTTAGGTACAATCACAGCAACTCACTTCTCTGATACTAATTTTCTTAGTCACCCTTTCCATTGCTGAGACAAATTACCTGACACTCACAACTTAGAGGAGAGATTTATTTGTTCACTGTTTCATAAGATTCAGTGCCAAGGCAGGAACATCATGATGGAAGGGCCTTGTACAACAAAGCTGCTTAATTCATGGAAGCCAGAAAGCAGTGCAGGCAAAGAGCACCAGTGAGGATTTGTCCCGGGGTCATATAAAGTACACCAGAGTATGCCTCCCGGACCACCCAGACACACTAAGAAAGGGTTTGACTAATCCTGGGAGGATCCCAAACCAATTAAATTGACACAATTAAGGTTATTAAGTTGACACAATTAAGGTTAATTGTGACAGACATTATATGTGAATATGTTTATAGCAACACAATTTGTGGTAAATTTTTAAAGAAAGGAAACTAAAAGAATCATTGGCATGAGAATGAACAAATAGAGTACTTGGTAGTATATTCACAAGGTGAATTATGTTGAGTAGTGCCACAAATTTTTATCCATTTACCTACCAATGGACATCTTAGTTGGTTATTTCCAAGTTTTCCAATTATGTATAAGTTATAAAAAGCTGGTATAAGGATCTATGTGCAGTTTTGCTTTTAGTTGTTTGTTTTTTGTTTTGTTTTGTTTTGTTTTGTGGGGATAAATACTCAACCCCTTTAGTTAAATACTTAGAAATATAATGATGGCTTGTATGATAAAAATAGTTTTCATTTTTGTAAGAAATTGGCAAATAGTCTTCCATAATGAGGTACCAGTTTTTCCCCATCAAAAATAGCATATGTTTTTAAACCAAAGACTGTTTCTTTGGTTAGGTACACCAGTGAAATAATTTTACAAGACAAATTATTGCCCTGAATGGAAGAGACATGTGACTTTGGAAAGTCACAACCCAAATCTGTTTATCTGGGTCAGGGTCCCCTTTGAGGCATAAACTGTGGAGAACACTTAGTTGGTAATTTTGCCAAATTTCTGCAGGAGAAGTACAAATCAGTGTACAATTGAGAAAAATTCAAAGCTGAAGTCCTAGAGGAACTGCTCTGGGTTTTAACTTCAGGGAGCACATCAGGGTCTCATAAGGAAGATTCATGTGGTCTCTGGTGGTTAGGAAACAGAGGAGCATGGGAAGAGAAATCCTTATGAGATGCACTCAGATCCTTATCCGTGAAAAAGTGCTGCTTTGTTTCAGGGAAAAGTTTCACCAGAGACTTATCCTAATGCCACCTGCCTTCTGTTTCCAGTCATCTCTACCTTTCCTGTCTCATCAGGCAAGAAAAACTGGAGAAAGTGGAAGTTACTACACCACCAAAAGCCTGATATTTAATTGGAGTGTTGTTAAATGGACATTAATACTGCTCCATAACATTGCTAGCATTTGGTGTTCTCAATTGTTTGAGTTTAACTATTTAATATCCATTTAGTCATAGTTACTTCCTGAAAAAGTAAAATCATATACCCAGGATCTAAATATATGCTTTCTGGACATCATCTTCTTTGAAGGGGATTTTTTTTGTTATTTGATTTTTATTAAATTTATGAAATTGATGCAATTTTGCATCAGTACTTTTCAAATGTTAAAAATATGCATACATGATACTATAGTTAATTTATATTTAACTTATCTAATTTTACTGATGTCATTGAAATGCTTATAAGAAAAGAATAACAACTATGAAACTATAAGATTGAATGCTTACACAGAATACTTAAGAGAAAATCATTCATAGACAAGAACTGTGAATGAATTATCTATATATTTTATTATATAGCTATGTCTTTAGAAATTTAAATATTTGTTATTTAATAAGCCAAAATTTAGTAGTTTGATACCATGTGTTCAATGTTGCTGATAAAAAGACATGCTTTATGTGATTTGTTGATCACTAACAGACAAGTAACTTTCGATTTTGTAACAAATGCTGAATTTTATTTTTACAAATTTCACAAAAATTTCATATATTGTGAACCTTTCATATTTTTTCTTTGAAATTTTGTCTAATTATGAATCTTCTATTTATTCAAAAAGAAAAATCTAGGAGAAATCCCTTTTTAAGTTGGAATTTTAAACTAAGTAAGGAAAATGGCAATAATTTTCATTAAAAAATCACTTATTATCATACATATAATCCAAGTAAGTTAAAAAACAACAAATGAATAGTGAAACTTTGACTTCTTTCTTAAGCATTAGAAACTCATTTGCCTATATGAACTACTGTAGAAGAATATAAAGGTAATTAAAATTTAAAATATATATTATTGGAACATTCTCTTTCCTGGGGAGTTTAGTCAAGAGAGTTCTTTTTTTTCTTTGAATCAAGAATATAGCCTTTATTTTCATGGCATTGATATATTGGGTGAATGTGGCCTATATAATAATCAGTCACTGTCACGTAAGCCACAGAAGGGGCAGCTATCAAATGGCCAACGTTACCAGCCCTGCTCAAAAGAAGCCTGAGAAGGGACAGAGAGACCCTGACCAAAAATACTCTCCTGCTTCAAAGCCCTGAAGACTGAGGCCCTGAGAAATCCCAACTGAGTTGTTTGCAGCCCAGACATGCTCATAAGAAGTGGATCTGATTGGCCTCAGCCTTCCCACCTGGGCAGTCCTGCCTGTGGAAGTCTCACTTCTGGGCTCATCTGCTGGGATTTCCATTGGTGTCAGCACTCAGTAACAACCTTTAAGAACCAAACTAAATATCAGCAATTCTGAGCAGCCAGAGGCCCAGTCCTGTCCACCCCACCCTACCCCTTAGTCAAGACCCACCCAGTCTGAGCCCCACATCCTGTCTCCTGATGGGGGAGGCTGCCCTGTAAGAGGCCACTGTCAGCTTTCCTGGGGAAGGGGAGGTGGACCTGGTCACTGGGGAGAAAAGTTCCCCCATGTGGGCAAAGCCATCTGGGTCTGATGTAATACAGGTTTCCTTAGCAAAGATGTCATAAATAAAGGGCAGGGCAGCATATTCCTGGTTGCCAAGGCTCAAAGGCAAGTGGCTGCCAGAAAGGTTCTACTCTACAGAGCAGAGAACTCGCACTCCACTAGTTTGGATGGCTATGTCCCACTCATTCTGGTCCCTCCCACCCATCATGTTCCTGTGGTGCCCCTGGGTTCCTCCTCTCCTCACCTGGCAGCAGTTGTGGTTCCTGGTCCTGGTGGCCCTGCTTCCAGAAAGGCACTAGGTCCTGCCAACCACCAAGCCACAGGTGCCCACTGAGCCCTGGTCTTTGCCTAATCTCTTGCCAGAATTGACCGATGCCCTTACTCCACAGCTACACCCAGAGTGCTTTGATGACCTAGCATCTTCTATTCCCTCCCAGGAGTTGGCCCCACTTCTAGAATCATCTGAACAAATTGGACTTTCTCAGGTCCAGCCAGAGGCCCAAACTTGAAATCCAAAACCTGCAAAGGTCCAGTCCTCTTTACCTCAGTAAGAAGTCAAAGATCAACTCTCACAGCCCCTCAAGGAAGGTGAACCTTCTATAACCCAGCAGGATCCCCATGCTCAGTATGAGCTTGGTACTGAGAAGAATATAGGTCAGCTGTTAATGCACCAGGAGGCAAATGTGCCATCTGGAAGTAGGAGTGAAGCTCATCATTCAAACATGGCATTTGTCACAGTGAGACCTGTGGACATGAAGGTGCCCAAATCTACAGAGGCAGGGAAAAAGCCACAACTTACTTCAAGCCAACTGGAGACCCTGATCCAACCCCCAGAGAGTCCTGAGGAGGAGGAACCTTCCTCAACCCAACAAGAAGTCCTGGCTCAGACTCCAGAGCTCTCTAAAGAAATGGAAATTTTCTCAACTCACCAAGAGGCCCCAGTTCAGCCTCTAGGCCCTCTTGTGGAGGCTGAACTTTCTGCCACTAAGACAAAGCCAGCTCAACCTTCCGAGTCTTCTAGGACAGAAGAACCTTCTGAAATCCAGTTGAAAGCCCCAGATTAGTCCTCAGATTTGGAAACTGAAGAGCTAGAAATTTCTCCAACCCAGCTGAAGCAACCAGCTCAGTTTTCAGAGCATGATAAAGAAAGCGTGTCAACTCCACATCACCACAAAGCTAAGTATCCACACTTGCCCCATGTGAGTGGTAAACCTCTGAATCTGTAGCTTGTGATAACCCCAGAACCCACCACAGAGGAGGGAATCTTCCCAGTGCTCCCCAAGGCTGCAGCTCAACCCTCAACTCCATTGAATGATGTGGAACCTTCTATAAGTCAGCAAGAGGCCCCAAGTCTATTTTCTGAGCCTTCTGAAGGAGCTGAGCTCTCACAATTTCATCAGGAGGCTCTAGCTACTTCTTCAGAACTTGCTCAGCAGGAGACCCAAGTTGGAAATCTACACACTTTTGATGAGGGTGAACCATCTTGGACCACTCAAGAGGCTGCAGCTCAGCCTCCAGAGCTCCCTAATGTACTTATACCTCAGCCTCCAGAACTGCAGGAGAAAATAGTCTCTCCTCTAGGTGATGAGTAAGTTCAGCCTCCAACACTGACCCATGGCGCTGTTACTCCTGTAGACTTTTTGTCTAGTGAGGTTGAAATTGAAAGTTCAACTGTACAGGAGGCCCCAGCTCAGTCCTTAGTGTCCCTTGAGAAGTTTGAACCTCTCAGCGACAATCAAGAGCTTGCAACTCCACAGCCAAACCCTGCCATAAAGGATGAACTCTCTTCATTTGATAGAGAGGTTCCAACTCCACCTGCAGAGCTTGCTGGGGAACACTCCCCAGACCAGCCCCAGAGCTTACCTATGTCCCCAGGCTCCTGTGGTATAGCAGTTTCACAAGTGCAACAAGAGCTTGCAGCTCAGTCTTCAGAAATCCCAGGGAAGGTTACTCTTTCTCTTTTGTTGGCAGAAAGAGTAACATTTTTAGCCCAGTCTTCAGAACCACCTGAGGACACAGAATCATTTTCAGTCCCCCAGGAGGAGGATGCAGCTCCACTTTCAGAGCCACACAATGAGATGGAACCTTCTCAAGCTCAGCAGTTGACCCCACCTGAGCCTGCAGAGGAGGAAGAACCATTTCCCTCACTGGTACCAGCTTCATCTCCTCCTCCAGATCCTCCTGAGGAGGTAGAACTTTCTCCAACCCAGCCCATGATGCTCCCTCAGCTTCCTAGTGAGCCACCCAATGAGAGTACAGCTCACCCTCCACCCCATTCTGAGATGACAGTTCCAACTCCAACTCAGGGTCAAGCTTAGCAGCCAACTGTCACATATCATCCTTCGGACCTGGAAACCACCATCATTCCAGAACGTACTACAGATGGTGAATTTTCTACAGCCCTGAAGAAGGCTACAGCTTTTCCCCTGAAACACCAGGAAGTGACACTTCCACCTACAGACTGGGCTCAGACTCAGCATTCAAAACAGTCTGCTCACAGTTTGACCTTTGCACTGGAAGCTTATCAGCACTCCAGGAATTAGTGCAAAAGTTAGATCTTTTCCAACTATGCCTGAGACCCCATCTCAGCCTCCAGAACCACCCAAGGTGGTTCCAACTCTAGTGGCTCATGAGGCAAAAGTTGTAACTCTGGATCTGGAGCCAGCTCAGCATCCAACATCACCCACAGTCACAGACCAACTTTTGAACCTGGAGCTCACAACTGCAGTACTCACCATAGAGACTCAGGTTTCTGTTCCTCTTCAGGAAGCTGCATCTCCTTCTCCAGAGCAGCCTGAGGTGATGATTACACACCCAGAACAGGTGCAGGCTCAGCATCCAAACCTGGCTGAAGTCACCCTTCAGCCTTTGGATGTGGAATTTGTGGTCATTGAGTATTCTGTGAGTCACTCTCCAGGAAAGGCTTCCATTGTGCAAGAGAAGCAGAATGCCAGGACAAACATGGACATATGTGAGCTCTCTGTACCTGCCAGGATGAGACCTTGTCATGTACTGGTCTCATCCCAAAGCACAAGCTCCACAAAGTGCCTGTATTAGAGCCCAATAACACCTTTACCACCTTCAATTTCCAAGAAAATGCTATTTTTCACCTTAGTGAGAATATCTGGACAACATACAGGTGGGCTCAGAAACTAAATCTCAGTGAAAATGATCTGACTGGATTACGTAAAAATTCCTTTAAAGGCCTGCTATCCCTCTGGTATTTAGATTTGTCCTGCAATAAAGTACAGTTTATTGAAGCACAAACATTTGAACCACTACCCTTTTTTCAGGTTATAAATTTTCACTGAAACTTAGTTAAACAGATTAGCTTTGGGACATTTAGGCATGGCATGGAATGCAGTTTTTGCACAAAGTCATCCTCAATCACAATCCTCTGTCAAGTATTGAACATTCCTACCTTTTTAAATTGCCAGCATTAAGATATCTAGAGTTGGGGACAACACACATGCCACTTTCTGCGGTCGAGAACATCCTCTTGATGACACCTGAATTGAAAACACTGATGATACTGAGGCACATTACTTGCTGCCTCTGCCAGTTTAAAAGTGATATCGAGGTTGTTTGCAAGACAACAGCTGCACTGTGACAGTGAGTGTGTGACCATTCCCATGCAGTGTCTTGAGGAAGCCCCTGTAGGGAAAGCAGAAGAATCCTTAATGAAGGTGTTACAGGCCTGGAAAAAGAACACCAAGACCAAGCTGGTGATCCAGTCTGGAAAGTCACCTTCTAAATAGAGTGATGTCAGCTGGTCAGACTTCATGGACTGGACGAGGACCTTGACTCAATGAAGAAAAGTCCAAGATGCCCGCTAGGGGAGGCACGGGCGGCCACGGCCTGGAGCGGGGCTGCTGCGAGGGAGCCAGCTCCCTGCTGAGAGGAGTGGGAGGGAGAGGGTGAGTGAGGCAGCAGGTGGCCAGTGAGGGTGGCTCCACATGGGACGCGGCCCGTCCATGGTGACTCATCCCTTGGTGGAGCAGAGTGAGGGACTCAGACTCTCTTGCTGAGCCCGCCAGGGCCGCTGCTCTTTGCGGAGCTGCCCACCACTGCTGCCCCTGTGAGCTTGGGGCCCGGCCTCCCCGGGAAAGTTTGTCCGGCTGCAGCAGGAGCCTCAGCCCTACACACAGAGTGGCCACCGCGGTGTGCATGGTCAAGAGAGATCTTAAAAGCCAAAGTCAAATGGAATTTAAATGAGGAAAAGTTACACCCTAAATAGTTGAAATCAGTGTTTTAAAGATTTGTTTTATAATATTTTATCTTTGATTTTATTGTATTCAGAAGTTCAATCATGGAGTTGGCATTTATCTAAAGGAAAGACCTGATAGAAATACTTGCTAACACTTCAACAATTAAAACCTATGAATAGGTAAAATTTGATGGAATTTTAAATATCAGTAGCACTGTCATTTTTTTTTTCTTAGTTCTTCTTGACCTACATTCTGATGGAATTTCTATCTAATGTTCAACCTAAATCTTTATGTCACATACTCTATGATTATTGAAATACTTAAAATATGTAATTATGAATTTTAAATACTTGCTTACTTTTGTGATTTCTATTGCACAATAAACTTAAGTTCCACTTATATGTCATAGAAGAATATCCTCTCTCTCTCTCTCTCTCTCTGTCAGTGGAATCTGATAAAAAAAAAGTGTAAGCAATAGGAGAAAATTTTGGTTGCCCAATAATAAAATAAATGCTGTATTTACCTGTGACTCAACAGGAAAAGCAATCATCAGAAAAAACAGAACTCTGAATATCTCTTGGTAACCTTAAATAGAAGAAAATCTCCATTTCATTGCTAAGTCTAATGTCTTTGGGTCCCTTTGATTCTCTAGAGAAAATTGAATTTCTAAAAACAAATGAAACTCAAAATATAAATAAAGCCCAAAATATAAAGTGACAGGAAATAGAGAGATAGAACTTTTGGAAATGAGAAAGTGATCAAGAGTTGGAAGAGAACTAAGGGAGGAGAAAGAAAGTGGATGAAAATAAAATTGAGATGTGTTATTTCCATTACCAAATCCTTATGAGAAATATAATCATTATGTACTGAAAACATGTCTCGATAAAAAACAAAAATTAAAAAAGAAAATAAGTGGATTAACTTCCACTTTCATCAAGTTCTACTACATTTAGGCTTGGAAATAAGGCCAAAGTAGATATCGAAGGAAAGAGAATGAGGGACAATACACTAATGTCTACCCAAAAATAAAGAAAAATTCATAATTACCAACAATAGTTTTTTATGTGCCTATATTTGACTTTGAATATATTGCAAGCTAAAGCTGAAATGATGCAATATATTGAAAATGGGGTATATTCCTTCCTGCCCATTGAGTGACTCAGAACTTGGGGACTTTCTCTTTTATACTTCATTGCCCTGTGTGTAAAATTTATTTAGGGGAAATAATAAAAATAAAAAATAATTAGGAAAGTTGTGGCTTCTTTTAAAAATCTTAAATTTTCTTTAGGAAAGTAATAAGCTATGAAAATATATCCACAAACAAGTTTAATTTAATTAAAACATCTTCCTATTTTTCATATATTAGTATGACATTAAGAAACTTATAGATAAGGCTAGAGCTGCCAGTTAATTTTTAGTAGTGTATTTTGGTGGGCTTCAGGAAGGGAAGTGTTTTCTTCTAGGCCATTTTCAATCAAATTCCATGGCATAATTAGTCAATGTGATACAATATGTGAAATCTGAAGTTAATAAAAATAATACACAAATATTCAGTAACTTTGTCACATATATCTTATTTCTTTTCTAACTAGCATGCAATCAAAGGCATACCAGGGCTACACATAATTTATTTTTTTCAATCCACAAGTTAAATAAATGATTATAAAATTAATAATTATCCAATTCTAAGAATTATTATAAATTATAGTGACAACTGATTTACTCTGCATAGGTTCCCATTTTGAGCATGCTTATTTTAATGATTACATAAAGTAATACATGCAGAGTTTTTAAACAATACTCTAAGGGCATACAAAATAATAAGGAAAATCATCCATAAACCCATCACATTAAGATAAAATTAGCACAGAATTAAATAGCTATCAGAGAAAAGATGTTTTTGAAATGCAACATAAGCTGCTAATCTCTTAACTGTGTATATAAATAGTGCTACTCTCTTAACTACATATATATGTATGTATGTAATGTTCCACTTAAATGTAATGATTCATATCTTATTAAAATAACTTTCATATTTCTACTTATTTTTAAAACTATGTGCAGTTTTAAGGATTTGAGGTGATATATGTAATTTTCCACTACCCTATTGACTTGGAAAAGTTTTCAGGATTTACTGAGTCTGAATTTTCTTCATCTACAAAGTAAGCATGATAAATACCCATCTTTTCGGGTTCCAGTGAGATTTCCAATCAAAATTTCTGAATATTATTAACTGCACAGAGCATAGTACCAAGTATGTAATAAAAATTAGAAATACTATTTTAATTACATATATAATTCTTGAAACTATGTATCTAAATTTGAATTTACGTAGTCAAACCTTTAGTTTTTACAATTTTAACACAATACAGCATATTTTTTATATAAATAGGGTTTTAACAATATTTGATGCCTTTAGCGAAATTTATATATTTGTGTATTATTCACTTTTAGAAGTTTATAGACTGATGTTCCATTACATTAGGAAAGATAATGGAAAAGTAAAATTTTAAAAATTGGGAAATGCTTAAATGCTGCATATAACTCTGAAATTTGAGCTAAATCTATCAATGATTTTGTTGCTTTTAAAGATACTTTTCTTCTTTTTGAAATACAATATTCATTCCTTATCACTTTCATTTTCTGTGGTTTCAACCAGTTGTGATCAATTGTAGTCTAAACTACTAAATGAAAAAATCCTAGGCATAAAAAATGTATAAGGTTTTTTTCTGGGGGGGTACTGGGGATCGAACTCAGGACCTTGAGCTTGGAAGGCAGGTGTGACACCACTGGGCTGCATCCCTGGCCCAAAATATGTTGATAGCATATAGTCATTATTTTTTCATTTTATTAGCTATGTTTTTAACCTCAATATGCCTAATATATACATAACCTTTATCACATAGTCATATACATGTAGGAATTAGAAAAAGTATCTAGCATGTAGTACTTGTGGTTTTAGGCTTTCACTATGGGTATTTGAATACATTAACTATGGATAAAGTGTGAGACTACCATCCATCTTTCCTTCAAGTTATAATAAAATCATGGCTTATATTGAGATGATAATGAAGTAATCATAGTTAAAAGTATAAACTCCTTTTACTTGTGTAATTAAAAGGACCTTTAATGGATAATTTTAATGTAAAATTAATTGTGTTATATTAGAAATGATATCCAGACTCTTTTAAAATTGTTTTCTGGCGTGCTAATTCTCAGATAGCCATGTGGACTCAGTGGACTCTATGTAAAATACCGAATTTTGATTATTTAAACCAAGGATGAAGATGGCACAGAAGTCAAGGTAGAACATCTTCAAAGACCCTATGGTACTAAGAAATGACCTTCTTGTGGCCTAGAGCATGTTTTTCAGTTTACACACACAGACTGCATTGATCCTGGAAGGAACTAATGCCTCTTCCACACCACGTGAAGGCACTTTTATAAGCAGTATAAACTTCTGATGGCCTGCACTGGTGTAAATATTTGAATCTTGTATGTAGTTGCAAAGGGAACATATTTAGAAGAGAATTGGCAAGAGATAACATCCAAAATCCAAGTGCACTTACTTATGCATCTTCTCAAATGCATTTCCTCAAATGAACACATTCACATTAAAATTTTAAAGGAAGTATTTTTATTAGGTAATCAGAATGAGAAGAGAATGGTAACAGAACAGTTAAGTGAAAGGGAAATGAAAGAACAAAATACCTTCTCCACCATTACTTCTGTGTTTGATACTATGTTCACTACTGTATCTCTCTGAGGATTTGTGTTTGTAGAGTGGAAAACTTGTTCTTTTTTTCATTTGGTTGTATATGCATTTGTTTTTATTTTCCTCTTAATTCTGGGATGAGAGGTAGACATCACATGTACAGTATATGAGGCAGAGATAAACATGATTTACCTGAGAGTTGTTATAATCCTTCTTTGCCTAAGCGATTGTCATATGGGGCTAATCAATTTCGAGGAGCCCATTTGGATTTCTCTCTTACTGTGGACAATGCCATCTTCACTTTTCCTGATCAAAAGTCCTCTGCCTTTACTTTGTGCTCACAGTGAAGACTGGTTTGTCAATACCTTTTCCTCAATGTCTGGTGCTATGTCAATTGCACATCTTCCTTTACAGTTCTTCATTACCCTTTCTCCACTCTTGCTTTTACCCTGTGTTATTTTTCTGTTCACTGATGTTGGTGATGGGTGGCAGGAGAGACTGTTTCTTATTTTCCTGTATAGTTAGAGTCCTAAGCAACACCCAGGAATCTGGTATGGGGCTTTCTCAGTGATCCTAGTCCTTCTGCAGCAATGGAAGATCTCTTTTGATTTGGCCCCAGAAAGCACCTTGCTTCTCTTTGAATGTTAGAGGTTTGTTTTTTCTCTCTTGCTTAGTGGGTATCCCTGCTCAGTGTGTGGTAGATTTGCTTAAGTGTCTGGCTTGACCAAGGAAACACCCAGAAGTAGGGCTTTGGGCTTTTGCTAGAGGACTGTTTGGGTTGCTCTGTCTGGATTGCACACTTGCACATACTTATAATTAACAAAGGAAAGCTCTCTCTTATTTCTTCCCCTTATTACCTTTATCCCCTTACTCTTATTTCTCAGTCTTTCTGGTAAGTACATTATAAAGGTCTGTGGATCACAGCCTACCAATAAATGCAAAATTCTCTTATGTCTGTGGGTCTCAGAATTCTGTATTTTCAGGCTAGTGCAATTAGCCTTTAGAAATTAATTTTTTAAAAATTAATTGACTTTCATTGATCTTCTTATAAGAATATCTTTTCTTAGATTTCAACCTGACTGATTTCTTTGTAATCTCAGTACATTGATGGTTAAAACATGAAATTATGGTTTTTATATGATTTTTCTCTTCGGCCAAGGTAGAACTGATACTCATTCAAGGTTTTGCCTTCCTAATGGAAAGTCCCTTGTGTGTATATAACAACATTGGTAAGGACTATTGTTCATTACATGTATATGAAAGAGGCATAAATATTAAGTGGTAGATAGCTAATTTTAATGTATTCTTTTCTCATTTATTTAACATTGACAGTAAATTAGGTAGCCTTATTAATTAAAGGGTACAAAAATGAATTTTAAATAATCACAATCTTAATTGTAAAAGCAAGGTAGAATAAAATGTGTATAAAGGTGTTAATAAAGTCAAAGGTTGTTATTCTCCAATTCACTGTTACTCTACTTTATCACAGATAAGAAACCAATGCCTCTTATTTAATTTGTGGTTGTTAAATAGCATGTTTGTGCAAAATCTGGTAGTTCAACGGCATCAGCTACATAAAGAGATGTTATCCTTGTACTTGCAGCTATTATTCTACTGTGAAAATGATTAATATTTTGTAGTTTTGATAAGAAATGGTATTAATTTTCTATTTCTCTGTAACTACTGGTAGACAGTTATTATTTCACAACTCCTGTGGATCTTGGCTATGGGTATGAATGAGCTGGATGCTCTGCTCAGGAGCTCACAGAGTGCAGTCAAGATGTCATGCAGGTGTAGTTTAATCTCTTGGGATCCTCTTCTGATTTCACTGGGTCTTGACAGAATGTTGTTCCTTGTGCTTGTCAGACTGAGAGTCTGCCTTCTGGTTATCGAGTAATGGCTATTACTGGCTTCTGTACGCTGATCCCCATAATCTGCTATGTAGCATCTGCACAGCATAGCAGTTTGCTACTTCAAGATGAGCAGTAAAAGTTTCTTCCTTCAAATTTCTCCAAACTTTTATAAAGGTTTATCTGATTAGGTCAGACTCACCCAAGACAATCTCTGAATGAAATAACTTAAAATCAACAACTAGGGCCCTTAAATCCAACTGAAAAAATAATAAAGTCACTTTGTCCATATACAATAGTATAATAATATGAATAATATTTCATCATATTCACAAATCTCACATTCAAAGGACTGGGATCACACATGGCTCATAGAGCAGGAAGCAAAAAGTTCAGGAGCCATTTCCAAATACTGATTACCATAGTAATCATACTTTTCTGTGGGATAACAATCCTGACAAAATTGAAACATTCTTTACAATATATTATCTTTATAAGGATTGTTTTGTGTGATATTTGTAATTTTTCAAATGAAAGGAGATAATGATACATGAGCTAAAGTGATAAATGTTTCGGAATGGAATCTCTAGGAGCCTATGTGCACTTTTTCAAATTTCTCATCCTTCTTTCACCAGAATCAGAAAGATGTTACTGAGAGTCAGATTTATTAGTCTCCCTGTCCAAGATGAATGTGACATAGAGCAGAATTACAGCCAGATCTCATTACAGCTGATAGCATGAACAGGGAATAATTTTTAAAGTAGTTTTGGAGCTACGGGATTTAGTTCAGTGGTTCTGCCACTTCCCTCGCAAGCGCAAGGACCTGAGTTCGATCTCCGCTACCAAAAAAAAAAAAAAGTAGTTTTGGAATGTTGTGATTGTAGATCACATGTTACTATAGCATGATCTACCCTGAAGTCAGGATATTTTTAATTTAAAATAGAAACAGCATTTCTCTAACCTTTAAAAGAATATATTAATCAAACTGTTTCCTTAAAGTCATAAACAGTACATATTCTGGAAAATAAAGGTCAAGGCAATCACATAAACAAAAATACAAGTTTTCATTTTCTTTTAATGACATTTCCCGCAACCACGTATGCACATATTCAAATAATATTGAGTATGTTACATGAAGAAGAAAATAGTATTGTCTTTTCCATTGTATATCTTGATTATAATTTTAGGTAATAAAATACCTTAAAAAACCACTTATATCTGGTTATTTAATGCATAGAAACACTATAATTGTCTTCTAAAATCTTCAGTGGTTGGCTACTTATGTTATCTTTAACATAATTTCATTTAACAAATATCATATTCTAAGACTTTTAGTCATATTGCTGGTGATTGTTTCAAGTATTTGTACATTAATTATCATCTTCCACAACTATGGGAATTGCTCTTTCAATTGACAATTGCCAGTCCCACAGCCCTATGAAATCTGAGGAAACTGGCTACCTTTTATTTATTCTTGTTTTAAATTAATTATCTTCCAATCTTATTTAGCAATGTATAGAGAAATAATACTGGATTTTTAATGTAGGTTATCATTATTAAATACTTCCATAAGTTAAATTGTAGTCTGCTTTACAGATATTTTTGAAACATAGTTCTTGTATTAATGTTTACAATATTTTGTATGCTTTCTTGATAATGATTTTTCTTCACCTTAGGATATCATTTTGATCATCACCCATTCGTCTGTAACCTGCATTTAAATATGTAAGAATGAACGCATAGATTACCTTCCATCTAAGTCATTGGTTATATGATAATAATATTTTGTATTTTCACTTATAAATCACAGTATGTCTAACTGTAATATTTGGCATATTTGCTTTGTATAATGGTTTGAGAAAAAAGTAAATGACACTTCATCTTCTTTTGATTTGGCTATGGTTTCTTTTTATTTTATTTTCTCCACCAGATAACAAATATATATTTGGTTGTTCTCTGGCTATGTACATGTGAGATTTTTCTCTTTTATTTCTATATTAGAAAATAAAACAATCAAAGGTAAATTTAAAAAATATTCAGATTAAATGTGATAGACATTATTTACACACTCTCATACCCATTGTACCAGTCTCCCATTATGTAATATCCATGCCATCTGTAAGATTATCCCAGCAATAAGAAAAGATCCAGATTAATCCAAGTTGACCAAAATGCCACTTAGGTATAATTGTTCATCATGTGACAATCACTTTGCAATATAAATTAGCTCCATAACAAATGAGATATTTTCATTTTTTTCTTCCATTCTATCAGTATGGAGCTTTAATAGCTAAATAGGTCATGAGGGCCCTGTCCTTTTTTTTTTTTTTGGTATGTGGTATCAAACTTGGGACCTTGCACTTGCAAAGCAGGAGGAGGAACCACTGAGCTAAATCCCTGGCCCCTGGCCCTGGCCTTTTATAAATGTGAAATAGTTGAGAAAGGCCTGATTCTCTCATTTTTTCATGCTGGCTAGAAGGGGAATGTGGCTTGGCTGGCCCCTCCCACTCCCACAATGCACTAGAACAACTTGTTTCCATGTCCTCCCTGGCTATCTAGTTGCCACTCTCAAGCCAACAAGAGTGCAGCCATGCTGTCATGTCTCCCCCGACCCCACAGCTCCTGCCATTCTTCATGTTACTGTTGGTTTTTAGAAGTGAGAGGGCACCCTGGCTTGGCTATAGTCAGGGAGAAAGGGATCTGAGCCCCTTATTAGCACATCAGGGCCTCACCCCTCACAGCTAGCCTTCCAGAATATTCCCTGATTTTAACCCTGCTCCTCCCCACACTCCCTGAAGCTGCTATATAAGCAGCACTTCCCAGCCAATCCTCTATACAGAGTAGGAGGGCATCCTCAGATGTATGGATTCCTCTGTGGTTCAGCACAAGCCCTGTTAAAGACTCATTTTGATGACCCTCTAAACTTGTTTCTGAATTATTTCTCCACTAGTATGTGCTCCACAAGTCTTGTAAATATTCTTGAGGGTTTTTTTGGTTTTTTGTTTTTTTTTAATCCTGAGTAGTGTGGACAGAGCAATTGTTTAAAACAAAGAGTTATAAAAACTAAGAGCTGTTAGCACCTGAGAGCTCTGGGGTCCAGTAGCCAGCGTTGACCTATGGTGTCTGGCCCAAGCCAGCACCAGAAGGTTTTGAGTGTCAGCAACAGATACCAGCAGCTGGCTGTGTCACCTGTTGGCAGCCAGGCATCATATGGTGTCATCTAGTGACATCAGAACTACTAGAAGACCTGCACTTTGCCAATACAAATTTCTATCTCAATTTAGGAAAACAACTGTAGATTGACTGGCAACAATAGAACTTTTGGGAATGGTTTCCCATACACAAATACTCTTTTATCATGTTCCACAATGTTATGATGCAGTCAGAAAGTCCTCACCAGTGGAGATCCTTGGAGTTTGGACTTCCCAAAACTCAGAAACATAAGCCAAATAAACTTCTATGGCTTAAGATTTACCCAGTCTGTGGCATTCTGAAACAGAAAATGGACTAAAACACAAATTTTACTTAAAATTAAACTTAAAATCTCAAGTATTAGTTTCTTTGTCTAGTTTGGGTAATGTGAAAACCAAATATCCTGAATGTCTCAAATTAACTCTACAGACAAAAGTCCAGTAGTGATGTATATAAATTTATGCTGCTTTTATTAGAGTGGTATTCAAGTTCCGAACTTAGAATATTCCTTGAGAATCCATAACTATAAGCAGAGATTTGGGGTTTCACATTTATATGACTCACATGGATTAGCAGATTTCCAGCAAAAAGTAACATAAAATGTAGGCCCCAGTCAATTATATTCCTGCAATACAGGTAATAGAAAAATCAAGTGCTGCTGGAGATATGGTGTTTACAAAGGTAAGATTAGTTCATAATCCAAAATTCTAAAACATTTAAGAAAACAAATATGCATTGAAAATAAATCACAAAACATAACCAACAGTAGTAATAGTAAATCTTCTGATGCTTACATAATAGTAATATAAGAAATATGATTAACTCGGTAACACATTATCATTTATATTTAACACATCTGCATCTGACAAGTATCTTGTCAGGATCTTAGTTTATGATCTTTCCTCCTGCCAATGTTGCACTGTGTAAAAATAGTGCTTTATGAAACCTCCTTATTCAGGTGCGAAGTAAAAATTTCAAGTCTAATTCCTTGGCTATCAATCTTTCCTGCTTTGGAGTTACACATCTATCATGTATAATATAATTAATTAATCTAAATATCAATGAAATACTGTACTGTATCAATGAAGAGACTGTAGTTATTATCAGAACACAGAACTCAAATTGATTAATTTTAGGATGATTATATATCTCGTTGTGCCTGGCAAAATCCAGATTAGGCCTTATCCTTCAACAAAATGAAGAATGGAATCCTTTTAGTTCCCAAACTTTCAAAATCTGAACAGTAAGTTACGTGGCCACTGCTCATAAATTATAATGAGATTCTGTTCTCCTATGTAATTGAAAAAGAATAGGAGCAAAGTGAGCTTCAGGCAGTCACGTGCTCACTCTCAGATGATTTTCCACATAGTAAAAATAGTTGCTGCTCTTCTAGATGTGGGTTCTTCTCAATAAACCATTCTGAGATTCAGTGGGGACCCAATGTAAGAGTATTTTCTGATATGAGAGACGCTTTGCTACTCCAACCCCCCTCCCCTCATCCTCATTCACACTTTTGTCTCTGTGAACTTGCTCATCTGATATCTAGCCCAAGTTGCCTTCTTGCTGACGCCTTTCTCTGCCCCACTCTCTTTTTTTTCTCTTCAATGTGCCTTGTACTTTCTTGTGAGTCTCACAGAGCTCCAGACAGAAAATCTTCAAACAGATATTGCTCTCAGAAATCTACATGAGGGTTGACATAGCAGAAGTCTCTTATTCCTGATGAAAACTTCAGGTTCTACAATGGATTTCCTTAGAGCCATTCTCATTTTGTATCAGCAATAAGGCATAGATGAAGAAGAGTGTCAAGAATCACATTCCATTCCTGTCTATTGTGAGCCAATGACTCACAATTTTAATAGCACAAGAGGACGGGCATGAGGGAGGAAGAAAAGATATATGTACATGTTCTTTGCCAGGGACCCTGTGATGACACAGGAAAGACATAGAATTTAGATACCTCAAGGCAATGACTCACATTGGTATACTTATGATAATCTTTGGAGAGTCAGTCCCTGACTTTCAAAGGAGTTCTATTCAGGGGCAATCTTAAGTCAAACTCATTTGTAAATCCAACAAACTGAGTCTTATGCACAAATATTTAAAGTAAAACATTAGAAAAACCGCACATACAAAACTATTGTAAATAAATGATTTTTACTTTTACAGTTACCTGAAGTGGTGTTACAGTTACATTGAAAATAAAATATTTTTATTTTTACAGTTAGCGTAAAATGGTAAGGTACACATGTGAGCTACTTCTGCAATTTCTTTGGATCTGTGAATGTTCATACAAGAAGGTCTATTCATATCTGTGAAAGTTCACAACTCAAACATTCATAATTTGGAGACTTACTGTATTACTTTATGCAGATTGATTAGGCATCTTCATGTACCATCATAAGACAAATTCTGTCATTTTTTGATCAATTCTGAGAGGTTGTATCTTCTTGCTCCCTCTAGAATGTAAAGGCATTAACAGTACTGTCCATGATTTTCAGCTATAGGTTTTACATGAAAATTTTGGAATACCAAGATTACCTCTTTTAAATTGTGCTGCTATAAACCTGGATATGCACACATAACTGTTAAAACATTTGAGAAGATAATTAACCGGGAATACCTAGGTCAAGCAGCCTATATGTCCACCAACAAATGAATGGATAAAGAAAATGTGGTATTTATACACAACAGAGTGCTTGCTAGTCAGCCATAAAGAGGGATAAACTTGAGTCATTTGTAGGAAAACAGATTCACTTTGAGAACATAATGTTGGCTAAAATAAATCAGATGCACAAGCTTAAATATTACATGGCTCCTTTTATATGAAAACCTTAATATATTAATAAGATATGACATAAAAGACATATAATAGGGGGAAAAAAGAGAGAAATAAAAGTTATTGTAATCCAGTATGGACAATGTATCTAAAAGCATACCTTGACTTAATACAATTGTCTTGCATAGTCTAACCTGTTAGTTTTCAATCTGTATATATTATAATTAACTTTATAAGGTCTTATAAGATAAATAAATGAATCTGACACTGGGAAAAATAAAAGGTGATGGTCAGAAGGAAAAAAATAATTGAAATGTTTTTTATACATGTACCAATTCTCTACAATGAATGTAACCATTCATGTTCTGCAAAATTGTACTGATAAAAATCAAAAAAAGGTTAAAATTTAGGGAAAAATAGAATTTTAGGAAACCAAACATATCCTCTTTAACATTTAGATAGATGGATGGATAGATAGATAGATAGATAGATAGATAGATAGATAGATAGATAGATAGATAGAGTTAGGTGAAGTTTTGTCATTCACAGACTTAATTAATCATGGGTGATCTTTACCAAGTATTTTCTGTGTTTAATCCACATTCTCTGGCTGTTCTTGCTTCTCCCCTGAAGCATTCCCTATGGCTTCATGTTCACATCTGTAGACTTTGACAATATAAATGCACATCTCTGGTACTTTGCTCTGATTGTAAGAAGATCTCTGACCCTTTCAAGAATGTAGACATTTTTTTTCAGGTCTGAATTATTCTCTTCAGACATGATTGTATTACTATTTCTGCTCCAATTGTTTCTGTTGCTTCCTTGGGTAACTGATTTATTTAGCAGTCTGAATATGGAGGGAGATGAATGTGACACAGTTTTATATTTCTGCAATGACTTCTTTATAGTGTCATCTTCAGAATGTTAATTTCTAATCCCTAGAGATATTTTGGGCAGATTCCATACTGCTCTTATATTCATTGTTAAAATATTTAACCACTTTCTTATGCCTTTTTTTTTTTTTTTACCAGGGATTGAACTCAGGTATTTGCACTTGTGAGGCAGGTGGTGGAACCACTGAGCTAAACCCCCAGCTCTTATGTCATATTTATATTCTACTTAAAAATAATCCTTTCCTTCTTCTCTTTCAAAACACAAACCATACTTTTAACTTAAAGGAATTGGCATAATACAGGGGCATTTTCTCTACCTTGTCAATTTTCATGCGAATCCAATCCCTTTAAATCTGGAATGGGCATTTGCATGGAAGAAGAGACCTCAGGAATACTATATGCCCGCCTTGCAGATTGCTTTGATTATTTCACCTCCATTTGTTTAAGTTAAATCCTTGCCAATTATTCTTATATCTTTATCTAACATTGATTATTAATCAATGTGTTACTGAGCTATGACAAAATTTCTGAATAACCAGCTTTATAAAGTAGAAAATTTTATTTTGGCTCACAGTTTGAGACATTTCAGTCCATGGAGGGTCTATTCTGCATTATCTCAATATCAGAGGAAAAATGTTACTTTTTTTTTTGGTACCAGGGATCAAACTCAGACCCTGTGCTCTCGAGGCCATAGCCAGAACCAATGAGCTAAATCCCTGGACAGAAGTGATACATTCTTAATGTGAGAAGTGAGGAGATGCAGGACAATCCAATGTCAATCATTGCTATCTATGCTTTGTTTTGCTATCTTCAAATACCCTTTTTATAATTAATGTTATTGGTATATTTTAATTATACAATATAATGACATTCATTGGAAATTTGCAAATTTACATAATCTCTCTTGGTTCTTATTTTTTCATTATTCTCTGACCTTCCCTTCAAACCCTCCATCCCTCCCTATTTACAAAGACTTTGTTTCCATTTTTTCATTTTCTCATATTAATTCCATTCCCTTCTTTCCTTTCCCCTACCCCTTCCCTTTGCACTTTTTCTTCCTATTTCATATCATCTATTATACCTTTTAGTCCTTATTTACACTTTCAGTTTCTCACACTAGAGAAACTATTTGGTGCTTCCACGTGTGTCCTATTTATTTCACTTAAGAGTATCACCTGAATGTGCATCCATTTATCTATAAACATATCTAGTTTCTTGTTCTTTATGGCTAATATTCCATTTTATAAAAATACACATTTGCTTTATCCAGTCTCCAGTTGATGGACTATTGGGCTATTTCCAAGTTTTAGCTATTACAAATTGTGCTGCTATAAACATGGGTGTACATATATCACTGTGGTATGATTCTTCTAATTCTTCAGGGAAGATACCCAGCAGGAGAATAGCTGGGTCAAATGTGACCTCTAATCCTAGTTCTTGGAGTTATTTCCATATTGATTTCCACAGTGGTTTCACCAGTCTACACTCACACCAACAGTGGAGAAGGGTTCCTTTTACCCCACAGCCCCACCAGCACTTGTTATTGGTTGATTTCATGATAGCAGCCATTCTTTCTGTGGTGGGGTAGAATCTCAGTGTTGTTTTCATCTGCATCTCTCAAATAACCAGTGATATTGAACATTTTTTCATAGGTTTATTTACTATTTCTACTTCTTTGTCTAAGAAATGTAGGTTCAGTTCAAATGCCCATTTTTGGTTTGGGTCTTTAAATTTGGGAGGTCTGATTTTTTTAAAGTTATTTATAGATTCTATATAGTAGACCTTTATGTGAAGAACAGCAGGTAAAAATAATTTCCCACATTGTGAGTTGTCTCTTCACACTATTGGTGGTTTCTCTTGCTGTGCAGAAGCTTTTTAATAAGAAGAGATCCCACTTGTTGATTGTGCTAGTTCATGGGCAATTGAACTTTTTTTCATAAAATCATTTTCTACACCAAAGTCTTCAGGAGTTCTCCCTAACTTGTGTTCCAGCCAGATCAGTGTTTCTGTTTTCATATTTAGATCTTTAATCCATTTTGATTTTACTTTAGTGCATAGTGAGAGATATAGGTCTAGTTTTAGTCTTTGACAGGTCAAACCCCAATTTTTCTAGCACAATGTATTAAAGAGGCTATATTTCCTCCAGTGAGGGTGTTTGGCTCCTTTGTCAAAGATGATGTGGCTGAGTATGCTTGGAGTCATTTCTACATCTTCTAATCTTTTTGTCTGATCCTCTGGTCCATTTCTTTGTCAGTACCATGCTGTTTTTATCACAGTATCTTTGTAGTATAGTTTCAAGTTGGGGGTTGTGATATGCCCTTGCCATGTCTCTGGTGCCTAGAATCTCTTTTGCTATTCTAGTTCTCTGCTTGTTACAAGTGAATTTTTGGATTGTTTTCTCAAGGTCCATGAAGTGTGCTGCTGGATTTTAATTGTGATTGTACTGAATCTATATAGCAGTTTTGGAAGTATAGCCATTTTCACTATGCTGATTCTTCCTGCCCAGGAGCAAGAGATATCTTTCCATTTTCTGATATCCTCTTCAATCTCTCTTTTCAGATGCTATAGTCTTCAGAGAAGAGGTCTTTGATTTGTTTTCTTCAGTTGATTCCTAGGTATTTCAGTTTTTTGGATGCTATTGTGAAAGGAATTGTTTGCCCTATTTCTGTCTCAGTGAGTCTCTTGCTAGTGTAGAGGAAAGCTGTTGATTTTTGTGTGTTGATCTTGTATCCAGCTACTATACTGAATTTGGTTATTAAGTCTAGAAGACTTTTGGTGGAGTTCTTGGGGTCTTCTGTATAGGGTACCATGTCATCTGCAAATAATGACAATTTGACTTCTTCATTTCCTATCTTTATTCCTTTTATTTCTTTCTCTTGTCTAATTGCTGTGGCTAATGTTTCCAAGACTATATTGAACAAGAGTGGACATCCTTGTCTTGTTCCTGATTTTAGTGTGAAGGATTGCAGTTTTTAACCACTTAGTAAGATATTGGCTGTTGGTTTTTCATAGATGGCTTTTATCAGATTTAAGTAGAGATGGTCTATTCCAAGTTTTTATAGGTTTTTTATCGTAAATGTATGTGGGGTTTTGTCAAATGCTTTTTCTGCATCCATTGAGATGATCGTATGGTTTTAGTCCTTGGCTCTATTGATCTGGTCTATTACATTTATTGATTTGTGTATTTTGAACCATCCCTGAAGATGAATCCCACTTGGTCAGGGTGTATGATCTTCTTGATGATCTTCTCCATTCCATTTGCCAGTATCTTATTGAGTATTTTTGCATATATGTTCAATAGTTAGATTGATCTCCAGTTCTCTTTTTTAGTTGGGTCTTTCTCTGCTTTTGGGATCAATGTGATGCTTTCTTCCACAAATGAATTTGTGAGTATTGCTTTACTTTGCATTTCATTGAAAAGTTTAAACAGTTGCGGCAGTAGTTCCTCTCTAAATGTCTTGTAGAATTCAGCAGTGAAGCCATCAGGATCTGGGCTTTTCTTATTTGATAAGTTTTTAAATACATTTTAAATTTCATTGTTTGATATTGAGTTGTTTAGAAATTTTAGGTCTTCTTCATTCAGTCTTGTTAATTCATATGTATCTAGGAATCTGTTCATTTCTTCAGTGTTTTCCATCTTATTGGGGTATAGATTCTTGAAGTATGTATTGATGATCCTCTGGGTCCATTTTAATGTCATTCTTTTCATTCCTTATTGCATGGATTTGGGCCTTTTCTTTCCTTTTTTCTGATAAGGTTAGCTAAAGCTTTTTAAATTTTGTTTATTCTTTTGAAAAACCAACTCTTAGCTTCATAGATTTTTTTGTATCATTCACTTAGTCTCCATTGCATTGATTTCTGCTCTAATCTTTATAATTTCCTCCCTTGTATGAGTTTTGGGTTTGTCCTGCTCTTCTTTTCCTAGAAGCTTGGGGTTCAGCTTCAAGTTATTTAATTAGGCTTGCTCCATTTTCCTAATATGCATACTCACTGCTATGAATTTTCCTCTTAAGACTGCTTTCATTGTGTCCCATAGATTCCAATATGACAATGACAATACAACATATACTTCACAGAGGTAGAGAAAACAATTCAAAAATTAGTTTGGAACCAGAAGAGATCTGTAATAGCAAAAGCAATTCTGGACAACAGAGACATGGCTGGGTGTATCACAATACCCAACTTAAAGCTATACTACAAAGCTACTGTGATAAAAACAGAATGGTATTTGCTAAGAAACAGACCCGAGGATCAGTGGAATAGATTAGAAGATGCAGAAACAACTTCAGATATACTCACCCACCTCATCTTTGACAAAGGAGCCATCCACCCTCATTAGAGGAAAGATAGCCTATTTAATAAATGGTGTTAGAAAAACTGGATTTCAGCCTGTCAGAGATCAATACTAGATCCATATCTATCACCGTGCACTAAACTAAGTTCGAAGTGGATTAAAGATCTAAATATTAAGACAGAAACACTAAACTTGCCGGAAGATAAGTTAGATAGAACTCTTGAAGATACTGACATAGGAAAAGACTTTATGAACAGAACCTCAGTAGCACAGGAACTAGCAGAAAGAATCAACAACTGGGATTACATCTTATTAAAAACTTCTGCACCACAAGAGAAACCACCAACAGAGCTAACAGACAACCTACAATGTGGGAAGAAATTTTTAGCAGCTGTAACTCAGACAAAGGGCTACTATCTAGAATGTATAAAGAACTGAAAAAAATCAGACCTCCCAAATTCAAAGACCCAATTCAAAAATGGGCATCTGAAATGAACAGGCATTTCTCAGACAAAGAAGTAAAAGTAGCAAATAAATATACGAAAAAATGTTCAGCATCCCTGGTCATTCGAGAGATGCAGATGAAAACAACACTGAGATTCTCCCTCACCCCAGAAAGAGTGGCTACTGTCAAGAAATCAACCAGTAACAAATGCTGGTGGGGATGTGGAGAGAAAGGAAACCTCCATTGTTGGTAGGAGTGCAGACTCTTGTAATAACTATGGAAATCACTGTGCAGATACCTCAAAGAACTAGGGCTGCAGGTCCCATTTGACCCAGCTATTCCCCTGCTGGGTATTTTCCCAAAAGAATTAAAAGAATCTTACCACAGAGATACATGTGTACCTATGTTTGTTGCAGCGTAGTTTGTAATAGCTAAAGCTTGGATACAGCCCAAGTGCTCATCAACTGGAAAATGGATAAAGAAGATGTGGGGTTTTTTTTTATAAAATGGAGTACTACTCAGCCATATGGAACAAGAAACTAGAGTTATTTATAGCTAAATGGATGCATATTGAAACCATACTCTTAAGTGAAATAAATAAGATACACATGTGTAAATACCAAATAGTTTCTCTAGTGTGAGAAACTGAGAGTGTAAATAAGGACTAAAGGATTAATAACTAACAATTGATACTTTGTAATATGAAAAGATTCAAAGGGGTAGGGGTGGTGGGAGGAGATGGGGAAAGAATGGAAAGGAAAAATTATGAGAAAAGAAAAAAATGGAAATAAAATATGTAAATAGGGAAGGATAGAGGGGTGAAGGTTGCACAGGTAATGGGGAAAAAATAAGAACCAAGATACATCATGTACAGGTACAAGCACCCAAAGATAAATGCAAATATATTGTATACCTAAAATGTACCAATAAAAGAATTTAAGCAAAAAAATAAATAAATAAAATTAAAAACATTAAAGAAATTTTTCTTTTCTGGATCTAATTGCAATCTTATCTTCTTGAAATTCTGTCCTCATATTGGCTCATTCTGCTGTGTAGACTTTCAGTGAAGCTTTTAATCTCCTGGAAATCTGTTTACATTTGTTTTATGGACTCCATTTATTTCCTATTTTGGGATTCCCATATGTTCTTCAGCTCCTCTATTTTTTTTATCTGTGTCTGCTCTATATTTATTAATCATTTCTTGCACTATGGGCACAATCTCTTCTGATATCTGCAAAATTATTTCTGATTTCATTTTTCCAGATCCTCTTTTTTTGCCAGTTCAGGGAGTCCAGGTGGTTGAGTATCAGATTGTTCCATCTCATTTCCATTTGGGGTTGCTTTAGGCGATCTGGAAGTCTGGTTTTGAGACTTGTTTATATGTCTTCTCATTCCAAAGGGGAGAGTGGATGTGTGCTGCTGCACCCCATGTAACTCACCTCCTCAGTGCTGTGGTTGCTGGTGTGGCAGCCCACAAGGCTCACCTCCTGTGGGCTAGGGGCAGCTCTGTTCCTCTGTGCTAGGGAGCATGGTATGGCCTATCTTCAAATATCTTTCCAATAGTTACAGAACCACTAACCATGCTGGTGGGCCACAAAATTTAAGCTGGGAAATTAAATACCATTCTTTCCTTCTTCAAGTCCCTTCAATCTCTTCAAATGATCCTTTTGGGAAAGTATCTAACCTCATGTGACCTGAAAGTATGTCTGAAAGCTCCCTTTCTAGAAACCTCAATTTTCCCTTCTGTGCTAATGACAAAATTCCAAATATCCTTTGCTTCCACTTTCTCTTCATCTTCACAGTGCTTATGTGGTTGCAGGTTATGGTAGATTTACAAGGCTGGTTGTGAGAGTGCCCTGGCAAATTCCTCTCTATATGCCTCTCAGTGGCCCTAAGTAGATGAGCCAGAGACATGGGGTATGTAATGTGTTTCAATCCTTAGTTTGGATTGGAATCCTCATTGCCAATCTTAGGAAGATAAAACCCATTTCATTTAATAATAGTTTGCTCTCACTGGTTTTAGTTTATGTTGCTATTTTCTACACTCAAAAGTTGATACTATTTCTCACCCTTTCCATATCTTATCCACTTTTTTCCAGATTTTTTACGGTGTAAATATTTTTCTAAATATTTGACAAATATCTCACAGTATTAATTCTGATTTGTATTTAGCAATTCTCTTTTCTAGAAACAAAGATGTTCTTTGTCTCTCTCTGTCTCTGTCTCTCTCTTTCTAGATAGATAGATCTTCATTATAGAAATTCATCTACATTACAGGATAAAGATTTATTTTTTAAAAGAAGATTAACATGTTTATTATAATAATATTAATAATATAGAGACAGAAACAGAGAACTAGAGAGAGACAGACACTGAGAGACAGAGAATATCCAGGAAAATTAAGAGACTTTACTATTTTACATTCATATTAGCCTAATAGGAGAAAATCCATCAAAATAACTTTTTGTACTATTTAGGTTTTGCTGTCTTCCCTGTCTTTGGCCTCTTACTTGTTGATAAAACTTCAAATTCAATATGATGTAGATGCAGAAAGTTCTTATATAAAATAATTACAATCCAAAATGTCATAGAGAGAAAAAATAGTGATAAATTTAAAAATTTTATTTAAGATAGTTTTACTAAATTATTGTAATTGTTAGCTCTGTTTGTTAAATCTACTTCACTTCTTATATTCTCCTTGAAAAAATGACTAACAAGGTTTAGTGTGTAACTAGATGTACTGTGTAGTGATATGTATACTTTATTTAAAAAACTACATTTCATCTTCATTTTTAAAAGTAAGACTCAGATTAAATGCTTCACATATTTTAATTTTATGTAAGGAAAAAATCTGAAGAAAGAACATATGGCTACCTTATAATGCAGACTCCCTGGCACAAATTTAAAAGAATTCTCAACATTCATAATGAATCTAAGCCATTTCTTAAGCTTAGAAGCCATGAATATTTTCAGCGCTATTACAATTTGAAAGTTCTGTGGCAACAGAACATAAAATTAATTTGTTAGTCTTTTGAAAAAATTTACTTAGTAAGTCATTTTAATTGCCATATACCGCTGAAAAAATCTAGACAGAATAAAAACCTCAGAGAGAGAAGAGTAAGAAATAAATTAGGTGGATGTATGGAACTGAAATGATATTAACCACTTAATTTAAAAGAATTTCTTTTTTAAAACATGCTATTTTTATTATACTTATAAGACATTTAAAAAGAATGTATTAACTTTGGTTTTTTACACCATATTTTAAAATATTAAATTTATAAGATATATACGGCCATACAATCTTTTTTGCTGAATTATGGCTCAATCTATTTAATCTACTTTGTTTTCATAATGAGGAACATTTTGTCCAGTGTATTAAGGATTTCTATGACTTATTAAGAAACAGAATAATCTAGACAGTGTGCTAGCAATGTCAAGGCTTTATAATTTAATTAATACCGATCATGGAATTTCATTTTTGAATGCCTGCCAGTTTTTACCTTTTTCTGTTACATAGCTAATATTATCTTTTATAGCTTTCCATGTATCTCTAATGCCTCAGATAATTCTTATGAAGTTTTATGCTTTCTCTTTTGATTTAATGTTCATTTCTATTCAGGGTGCTCAGTTTCACTGCCCATATTTGAGTTAGTTTGACAATTCTTTTTGGTACAATATATGAATCTTTTATCATTTATTTACAACCAGTAATATTCCAGATCTAAAAGAGCAGTCCTTCCAGTTAGCTACTGAAGTCTATTCAGAGACTCTAATAATGCTGGTATCTGGTATTCAGTGAAAGACTGGGGGAACACAGAACTGAGATAAGAATTTTAGTCTGTTTCTCTCCTTAATGTGACCCTTAATCACGCTACATCAACTTGATTGGATTAAGATGAGTGGAATGCACTTCCGGGTGTGTCTGTAGGCTGATTAGCATGTAGGCCAACAAATTTAAGAGGAAAACCACCCTGTTGGTGGGCAGCACCATGTGGTTGACACTGTCAACTCTTCCACCTACAATCCTGAAAACCAAACTAATACTAATTGATTTTGTTCATCCAGAGACCTCTATACCATACATCTGGTTTATCTGCATCTCCTGAAATAAAGCAGAAATCATAGTAAGGATATGGAAAATATTTGCTGAATAAGCAAAAAAGAAAGAAAGAAAATTATGTATGAGAGAGAGTAGGAAGAAAGAAATACACACAACTAAAGAAGGCAAGACAGTACGACAGAACTGAAGACCCTTCTAGTATGATAGTTTTGTCCCTAGATAGAATCCTAAATTTCAATTATTATTATTTTACCATATGTAATACATCCTACAACATGATTGTACACCCTCTAGAGATATGTCTAGACTTAGGCAATGGTTTGGAAGTTTGAAGGGAGGTATCTGAAAGTCAAATGTCCATTCTAGTTCTAAATGATAATGTTGGAAGCTTTAGTGATATTTATCTTGCTAGCAAACTATGCTGGCAAGACAATACTATTCTTTTCACCTCTATTCTGTTTGCAGTGATTTTTATTTTTTCACAATCAACTGAGATTTCTGGGTCCACAATTGTAAGAGATCTGCAGACAACTGACTGACAGAGCCTGGATGATGACCTTCAGAATTAAATTTCCAAAATTTCCAATACCAAATAAAAATTCATAGTGCAGAAACGATTTATGGATAAGTTCTCCAGACATGTCCTGATCTCAGAGTCACAGGCATCTGGGATGGGCCCTGTTGTCACCAATTAGTAGTTGGTACTGCTGTTCCACCAGCCCATGTGCCCTATCACACCTAGAAACTCAGCTATCTCCTCCCTGCTCAAGGAGTATCTGCTTCAGAGGACAGACTATGTGGTCAGGGTGCTGGATCATTTGCCTGAAAAATCTCTCTATCTCAGAGCTACTAGACCTGTGGAGTGTGGGAAAGCATTTAATGATAGTTATTGGAATTTGATATATGACAAGACTCTAATCTTTCCTCTTCCTTGGTTGGCCTCAATGTAGGGGATTAAAATAACTGTATTTATCTATGGGTTGTTAGGTGAATTAAAGAAGAGAATGTACACTTAACTTCTAAAAATTTTCCTAGCAAGTTAATTGTGTTCTAAGAGTTATAACTATCATTACTGATATATTATAAATATAAAGGTCTTTGGGCAAATCTTCTGAATATTCTAGATATTAAAAACCTAAGAAAAATCGCAATTAGATTGCCAAATACAATTCAGCACATCCAAGTACAATTGAATTTCAGCTAAATAATAAATAGTTTTTAATATGAGTATGTCACTATTGCATGGGACATTTTATTATGTGGTGGTGAGGATTTAAATGAGGGTCTTGTGTATGCTAGGCAAGCACTCTACCAGAGACCTACATCTCAGCCCTCTACATAAGACATTCTAATACTAAATGACTGTATATTATTTATTTGAAATGCAAATTTTGTTAAGTGCCTGATATTTTATTTATTAAATATGGCAACCTTAACTCACCCCAAATCTCTTGCTACCATTGGGTCACTGGTGTTCTTTAGATTCCTATGATCCTGATATGCTCTGAGCATGACCAAGATGTTGGGTAGACAAGCAGAAATGATAGTTTCATTTTGGCTTGGACCTTTACTAAGGAATTAAAGAAATTTTACTTCTGGTATTTTGGGGTTTTTGGTTGCCATAAATCCCCAAATCATGGAATTTTAAAAACTTTAAGTCATAAGAAAGGGAAAATATTAGACACATATAAAAATAATTTATTAGATTCTTTCTTTTCCTCCATTTTTGTGTCTCTTAGTTGTCAGTATTCTCTTTTCACTATTAAATTTTGTCACTATTCCTTTTCACCAAAGATGGCATTAAGTTAAAATTTTATGCATTTTTTCATAATTATATGGATACAATATGCACATTCTACATTTGTATTGTTCAGCATTGAGAGATGAAAAAGTTATCTTTAATAAAAATACTGATAACTAAAAGAACAAGTTAAAGTAAAATACATCTATTTTTCATATTTTTAAATAAAATATGTAAAGTGATCAAAGAATACCAAATATTAAACCCATGGTCATGGGTGATTGATACTTATTTTATTCATTTTGAACCCAGTAAATATACTATAATTGGTAATACACCCTGGTTATTTAACATTAGTTAAATAAATAAATAAATAAATAAATAAATAAATAAATAAATGTTTTATGTTAGTCATCTTTAGTAAAATCATTATTATTTTTCAAATTTATCAGTAAGTAGCTATATCTGATATTGGAAATTGAATTTTGTGCAAAAATGAAATATTTGCAGACACTTGCTGTTAAAATAATGGAAAAACTGCAACAAACTCTCCAACTTTTTTTGGATTTTATCCATCTCTTGGAATTTGCAATTCTTTCACTGGTATCTAAGCAAGAAATTATGTGTTTCCTTAAATGTTAAAAAAGAAAAGTAGAGAAAAGCCACTTCATGCCTAGAAAATGTTTCCTTACTGAGATGTAGTTTGTGAAGCATTCTATGCATCTAAGACCATTAATCAGGTCAGCTGTATAGCATGACTATCCTGTAATTCTCGCAACTATGTGGTTGGCATTAAGTCCACAGCTAAAGGGGATATGGAGAACATTTTATTTTTGGTTTAACTAATTTTTTGTTTCAGGTTTCCATTCCATGAGAATTGGAGCCAATTTAAAGGTTAGAATGGAAGCTTCCCTACTCTTTTCCTTGGGATTTAAATATATTTGTCAGTGAATCATCTTCTGAATTGCACATTTCACTGCATTTATTTCTCACCTTGAAGCCACTAAGTCCATTACATAGAATAATTTCAATTTTTTCAAATTTTGCCAAAACTTAAATTTATGAGAATATACTTTAAATATTTCCTAAATCACACTGAGTTGTTGTAAAGGTAAAATGAATTAATCAATGCAAAACATTTCATATACAAAAATCAAAGTGTTTGGGGACTTTTAAAAAAATCAAGTGCTTTTATTATTTGATGTGATATATATGTTTACAGGTAAAACACTAAATCAAGAACATAAAGACTTGTGATTTTCTGAGGTTTTTTTCTTTAAAACAACAAAAGAGAATTGGTTCCCATCTTTTTATGGAAGAGGTTGAAAAGAGCAAATTGTGTAGAAATTAATTCATGTAAGTTTGCTATGTAACATTCTTCATTTGAAACGTGTTTATTTCTTCCCTATTCTTTTTTTTCTCCAATGAAGTTAAAAAAATGCAAGCTCAATTAATAAGACTACGTTTTGTCACTTGAGTAAGCTGTGAAAACAGCTTAATAAGAATGTAATCTTTTTGTTTGAAGGTTGGTTTGAATATCCTTTTGTTTTACAAACTGATCCACAAATAACTCACGTTCTTTTACACCATGGAACAATGTTTCTTAAGCAAAGTTTCACAACATTCTTTTATTTAAATTAATCTATTTCCAAAATTTCATTCTTAACGCTTTCTCTTTTGACAAGATAAATTTCATCATATATATGTGTGGGCTAAAATCCAGTATTTGCCTTCATGTGTATTTAACTATTATATCTGGAACATAACATAGATAGTTTCATGCCTATTTTAGTCTTCCCAATTAAGTTTTTTGAAAACACGAATGAATAAATGAGATTTTTTTTCCATCACACTCCCATAGTCTCTATGTCTATTTCTGTAACAACTACATATAAACAGTTAAATAAAAGTACTTTAGACTATTTTGGAGCGTGAATATATTGTCTCCCTATACTTCTAACACTTTCAAGTTTATTACCAATGCTGGTAATAAATTTTTATTACTTTAAGACAATCTTCATTAAATTAAATCATGTCTTCTTTCATTATTTAATCAACATAGTATGTAGGAAAAATGAGAAATTAGTCTTGTTCAATATATAATTTACATCAAGGATTTAAGAAAGACTTCTCACAAGAGACTGTGCAAACAATTTCTCTTTAAAATGAGGGATTCGGTGCCAGAGTGTGTGCACATGCTTGTAATTCCAGCACTTTGAGAGGTTGAGATAAGAGGATGATAAGTTCAAGTTTAGGCAGTGCAAACTTAGAAATTTAAAGAGCTCTTGGCTTAAAATACAAATGTATACAAGGCTGGGGAAGTATAAAAGGCTCAGTGGTAGAGTGCCTTGAATACCACTTCTAGTACTAATAAAGAAAGAGAATTGGGTATATAAAATAAATTGAATAAATTGAATACATTGTATTCAATTAATAAAACTTGATAATTTGATCAGTTACATACTTTTAATTTGACTTGTACCACTGTGGTATGCACTTAAAATAGTTTATAAAACTGTCATTTTTTTACAATTAATAAACACATAGATAGTGCTACCTAAGAAACAAATATATACACAGTATAATATTCTGACATAATTTGATAAAAATTTTATTAGTCAACCACAATTTTCAAAGCACAGTACAAAGTACAGTTGCAAAATAACAAAATTTTTCAACTTACAGCTATGTAAATGAACCTACTGTATTCATTTTTACATATTTATACTACAAAATTAAAATTAACTATATATCATGTTTGATATCCTCAAATTGCTTAGGTATTTTGTAGCAACATGAGTTTAGTCTTATATTTAAGAATATCTATTTTAATGCTGTTCTAGTACATATATCTTCTATATTTTTCTTTCTATATACTAAAACTTATTTTATTTTTAATAGCCTGTTTTAGAATTTGGTATTATTTTATGCTCATTTTCTTATTTACAAAAAGAAAATTATTTTAATTCATCAACATATCATTTGGAATTTATCAGTTTTATGGATCATTATAATTGCTTGTATCTAATTTTATTTCTGCTATAAAATTTTTCTGTTACAAAAAAATTTGAGAGTACAGAAAAAACACATTTTTAATATTTTAGGAAATCTTTACAGATTTGATGGTCTAATATTATACTTTAACCTTACACCAGTGGAGTACATTGTTTTCAAAACATGTGATATAATTATAACAAACAATTTCACACAACTAACATATACAATGAAATTATATTTGCATCTAGAGATTTCTGAAATTGGAAAGAAGCATAAATTTAATACTCAGATCTTAACACATATATAAACTGGGATATTTCTACACAGGTAAATTGAAGAAATGAACCAATTACATGAATGTTTCAGGCTAAAGAAATTACACCATTCGACTATAGAGAAGGATACATTCAAGACATTTGTAGGAAAATGCATCTACCTTAAAATATAATTTTGGGTGGGATAAATGAGACACATGAGCTTAGATACCGTATGGTATAGGATGCATAGGAAGAGGCAAGGGGGTAGGTCTTACAGATGAGTAAGGGTCCAGGACACCAAGGCATAGGAGGGTGGAGGCGAAGTTTATATACCGTGTACAGGAATCTAACAACTGAAAGGAATGTAATCATTATATGTCACAAACAAGGGTTAAGAGCAATAATAAGAATGAAAATGGGGAAAAGGATTCAGAGGCGGAAGGAGAGATAGGCTAAAGTGGGAGGGGATTAAATGAAGAAACAAGGTGCAGTACATAGGTGTACTCACTCTCCAAGATGAATGTAAATTTTGTGTACTGCCAACTTGTACTAATAAAAAAGGGAAATTATTGTTACTTCTTTAGAAGTGACAAAAAGCATAGAAAGCTTATAGTTTCTTTACCTTTTCAAATATACTATGTAGCTCACCTGAAATCCTTTTCATTTAATAGTAAAACATTTTTCATCAAGATATGCATTATTAAGCATAATTGATTAGAACATAGAAAATATTTGCTACATACCCACTGAATTTTGGTAAAGTCTTCATTTATTAAATTAGGAACTATTGACCTATAATTTGTGGCATGAAATAGTGAACTTGTTTGCATTCATAACTATAAAAATTCCTATACTTCAAAAATATTGTCCTATTTGGACACACGTGTAAATACCAAATAGTTTCTCTAGCGTGAGAAACTGAAAGTGTAAATAAGGATTAAAATGACTAAAATGCATAATTGATAATTTGAAATAGGAAGAAAAGGTTCAAAGGGATAGGGGTTGTGGGAGGGGAAGGGGAAAGGAAAGAAGGGAAAGGAAAAATTATGAGAAAAGTAAAAGATGGAAACTAAGTCTCTGTAAATAGGGAAGGGTGGAGGGGGTGAAGGGCGCACAGGTAATTGAGATAAAATTAAGAACCAAGATACATCATGTACAGGTACAAGCACCCAGTGATAAATGTAAATGTAAACGTATTGTATACCTAAAATGTACCAATAAAAGAATTTAAGCACAACAAATATTGTCCTATTTCAATATGAATTTTTAAACAAAACATAAAGGAAAAACCATAAAAGCTAGCCACTACCCTAAATCCCGCCCCCCCCATATACACACACACACTCAGTCTGACTATTGCTATTTCATATGCTGTTCATCCGTTCTTTACAATTCAGCCACACAAATCACTGTGGATCTTCATATTTTCATTTTTGTTATCAACTTTCATTGCGTTGCTTCTAGGAAAATCTTCATCCAACCTTACTGATATGGATTGCTCTATTTTTATTTTTTATTAGTAAATATTCCCATATATACTGTTTACCCTCCTCGTGTGCAGTTGGTACATGTACATACACATCTTCGTTCCTTTTTCCATCCCCTTTCCTCTCCTCCCTTTCCCCTCCATCTGTTGATCTCCCCTTCCTATTTGAGAGATCTACCTCACTACTTGCTATTATCTCTTTCATTTTTCCCTTTATTTACAATTTGGGTTTTTCATATAAGAGAAATCGTATGATATTTAAGCTTGTATGTCTTATTTATTTTACCCAACATTATGGTCTCAGGGTCCAGCCATTTTCCCACAAATGAGTTTATCTTTCTCTACGGGACAATAAATTGCTCATATTTTAGACACTACTTATACCCACATATCATTACTAACCATATATTATTGTCAACAATTACAATGCAGATACTATATTGATTTCCGAGGAAACCATGAGGTCCTGTATATTTTAAATTATTAATAACAGTTTTTATTTCAAAGTAAGAAGCAACAAATGTCACCTGTTTAACATTCAAATTCTTGGTGGTCCATGAGTAATTGCACATCAGGGGAGGCTGAAACAGAAGGATTGAGTAATTGCACATTAGGGGAAGCTGAAATTCAAACAGAGTTTGAGTTCAGCCTGTTCAATGCAGAAAGACAGTGTCAAAAAGGAGGAAGTAGAATGAGGAGACAGATGGGGAGGGGAAGGAGAAAAAAGAAAGAAGAGGAAGAGGAGGAAGGAGGGAGGAAGAAGAGAAAAAGGAAGGAGGAGGAGAGTGAAGAGAAGAAAGAGGAGAAGGAGGAGGAGGAGGAAGAGAAGAGGAAGAAGAACAAAGAAGAAGAAGAATGACGGAGTAAGAGGAGGAGAAAATATAAGAGCCGAGATGAAGTTTAGTGGGAAGGCCCTGAGTTCATTGCTTTGTACAAGCCCCCTCCAAGAATTAGTCTTTGTCATTTGTAATTGAGATACAGAGAAACAACTCAAATTTATACATGAGATGTACATTGCATGTAAGATATATTGATGTGATGAAATACATCGATAAACTCATTATAGGAAAAAATTTAGTTAGGACTTAATATGAATCCTATTTAGACATTTGTCGTAGCAGATATTCCATTGCTCTTCCAGATATTTGTCCAGACTACAGTCACCAATGAAATACATATATGAATTCAAGGTGTATGACATCTTTAAAGGACCTTCAAAAAGATGTTATCAAAATACTAACTTAAATTCACATTAACCTATTATAAGCAACTTTGCATTTACTAAAATACAACTGGATCAACAAAATACCATCTTGAATTTGTTACCAAATGTATCATTTCTGGTTCACTGAAATTTGTTTAAAGGCCTATCTTCCTTTCAGCTACTTTAAGATATTATTAACACTACCTTGTTTTCACTGAAGCCCTGTTTGTTTTACTTTCAACCAAATGTTATCACCTTGTCCAGCATAGTGATCAGTAGAGATGAAGATTGTGAGAAAACGCTAGACTGAGACTCCGGAATTTGGCAATATAGCTCTTATTCACAAACTATCGATGTTTAAAGCTCAGAAAGGCTTCTCCATCACAGCTGTTTCTGAACTCCATGGGTAAGTTGCTCTCCATTTTCTTTCTTTTTGGTTCCTTTACATTTAGGCAGATTTCGGGACATTCTTTTGTTCACCTGTATGTCTTTGCTTAATTTTTTGTTCATTTTTATCTTTTTTGTTATATTTCTTCAAAGCGACTTACAAATCCTGTCTATTCTAACCTAAATTTTCAAACTTGTGAGTTTGTTTAAAAATTAGCAAAATTTACTGGTATACTACAAAGGGAAAAGCAGAGTTTCAAGGGTAGAATATTTTGAATATAAAATTAACATGAGACACATTTCATCTATAAAATAAGTTCAGCATGATGCACTCCCCAAATCTAAAAGAAAATAATGTTCTTACAATGTATTATTGGCATATACAGACTTTCAGTACATAGTCATTGAAAGAATAGAACTTATCCCTAAATTTAAGCTTGAAAAACATGATGGGCTAGCATATGACCTCACTGCTGAGCCTTAATTTACAGAAGCAGAGAAAGTAAAAAATGATTCAGTTTAGAAAGCTCAGAGGAGATACATCTAACTCTTAGAAAAACAAGTGGACACATGCTTGGCAAGAGAGATAATTTAGGACCGCAAAAAAGCTGGTTTCATTGCTGTGTTGTATTGTTAAAAAGGCTATGCTACCTAATCCTGCTGTTTTAACAGCCAAATCTACCTCTAAATCTTGTGCTTCCATATGAATGTTCATTACATATCCTCCTGATCCTGCAGATGGAGCTGGGGGCTACTGCATTCTGTATCCTGACTATAGACAGATTTTGTGTTAGTCCTGAAGTATGACTTCTATTGATCTTTGGCTCTTAATTTACTTTCATATAAAATAAATGGCTTAATAAATTCAGAAAAGCATAGTCCAGATAAAAATGTGAAGACTATCATCTGAGATGTACTCGCAAGAGTAATCTTGATAATATAAAACTAACAAAATAGTACATAAACATAAAATCAAATCTCTGCTTTTTTTATCTCTACCCCTCTTTACATACATCACATTCATACACAATTATGTATACATAAGGTTCATTGAATCATATCATTAAATTTGATATCAATATGATACATTTAGTCAGTGTATAATTATAATTTGTATGCAGATTTATACAAAGTATAAATACTTTCTAAGAATAGATCAAAATAAACTTGTTATAAATATTTAGAAAAATTACACTCACTATATTTTTGTTTAGTAGAAATCAAATAATCTCTAGTTTCATAAAATATTTCTCCATAATGCTGTGTGACATCATTGTAATATTTTTATATATCCCTCTTATGGCCGGTTTCTAGATGTTCCCCTGAAACCTCATGAAGTCAGTCATATGTGGGGATTTTCAGAGGTGGCTGGATGTAGGGTGTGTGAGGCTGGGGTGTGAACCTGGGATTATGCTTGTGTGATTATTAAATTAGTCCACTGATTGATATAGCATAGTTCTGGGTGTGCATGATAGGAAGTCCCACTCTAGGTGTGGGTGGCACCACCCAAAAAGCAGGTACCCTGGAAGGGATAAAAGGGAGAGGCAGGTCGCTGCTGCTGCTGATACTACTTGATGCTTTGCTGTCTCCTGCCTGCTTGTCATAGACTGTTTGTCCTCCATAATGTCCCTCTGCCATGTCACATAGCAGCCACCTGACTATGAACTGAAACCTCTACAGAATGTGAGCTGAAATAAACCTTTCCTCCTTTAACTTTGGTTGGTGAGAATTGTGTCTCAGCAATGAGAAAAGTAACTAGGACAGTCCCTTAAGAAAACCTTGGATTAGCTGGGGTAAAAGGAGTTATCTCATAATAATCACACTACAACAAATTCTCTAAGGATTTAACTAGATTTGTAAATATCATACATGTTACTTTGTGATGATAAAGTTTCAAAATCTATGAATTATTTTTAACCAGTTAAAATTACTAAAATTGCTGTTTAGAATTGAAGCATACAAGTTCTATGATAGTGTTATTAGAATGCTCTTCACTACTCTACTCTCCACCTAAGTATTAGAGTTTCCAAACTTAACAGGATCAGGAACTCAAAAGTAGACAGGAACATTGGAAATTTAGAGCCAGGACAAAGGAATCAGGAAAATCAAACTTGGTAGATACTCTTATCTGAACCCATCCCATGGCTCTCAGTGCATAAAACATGAACACAAGAAAAAATACAGATGTTATTCTTAGTCTAGACTGGGTCAATTACCCTGTCACAAGCCTTAAAGATCTTCATATATAAACTATGTATTGAAGATTCAATCCATTTGCAATATGTAAGTCCAAGTAGCAGAGCTGACATTTCTACACTTAATTCTCTCTTTTTTTTTTTCTTTTTGGTACCGGGGATCGAACTTGGGACCTTGTGCTTGCAAGGCAGGCAGTGGAACCACTGACCTAAATCCCCTCCCCAAAATGTTTGTTTTAAAAAAATTTTTTTGGTATCGGGCTCAAACGTAGGTCCTTGCGCTTGCGCAGCAGGCAACGAAACCACTGAGCTAAATCCCCGGCCCATTACTTCTGAGTTTATCATTGGCCCGTTGGCCTCCATACAAGGGAAAACTAATGGTCATTTATTGGAGTCTGGTAAATCTGTATTTATTATTATTAATGAACTTCAACATAAGTTCATTTTATATTAAGAAATGTGTTTATGATAATATAAACTTTCATAATTTGCAAGATATTTCAATACATTTAAATTTTTTTCTCTTTCAAATTTAGTATTGGTATATATATTATAGTTTCACATGCATGTAGCTTTTAATAAATAATGTACATTGAATAAATAAACTTATTTTACTGATATGACATGTTCAATACAGTTTGGAGAACTCTACTGTAGAGTTCTACATGCTTTAGCACAAATAATTAGGAGACTTTGGAACAAAAGGGAAATATCAACTGACAAGTTAAGATGAGATGGTCCTTAGACCCAGATAGGTTATTTCAGCTTTGACACAATTCATAGATTTAAATCCTAGTAAAAATATATTCATTTGACTTATATTTGTGAATGAGGATCATGATTCTGCCAGAAATAAAAGTATCATCCCTCTAGGCAGAAGGAGGACACTTGGGAATTGGTAGGAGGTGTACTAAAAATGGGAAAATTTTGTGAATTAGCTCAACTCAGTCTCCCTTTTAGTCACTTTGGTTCAGGGAAGGAACAAGTTACTGAATGTACTTCACACCCTCTGTAAAGTGACAAGTGAGCAGAATGCATAACCTTGAAACTTGTTACAAGGATGCCTGGCTTACCACGAGCAAACCACTTGGTATAACACCTGCCATTTTCTAGCTATAGTCACTGGCTTAGTTCTTTTATAGTGGATTCTATAGTTCTTGGTAGAAACCTCTTTATTATTACTTTGTATTAGATTTCTAGCACCTAGCTTCTTGTTTTTAATATGATATTGTTTAGAGAATACATAACTAATAAATATCAAGGATATACAGTAGGTAAGCAGGAGATGAAGCAGGAGAAATAGGTATGAAATAATAATCATCAGTTGGGGCATTTGTTTCTTAAGAATAATTTAGTGGTGACATAAAATCAGTCAAAGAAACTGTGTATCTACCATTATCTATCTACCTACCTACCTGTTTATCTATTATCTATCTTGTTGATAGGCTAAGTAATTAATTTATTTGATGCTAAATATTTGGATAAATTCTCTTGTTTATGTCTTCCCTATTGGTAAGTTTCTGATCATTAGGTTCATAAAAATATTTGTATCTATTTATCAATTCACATATTAGTATATTATTCTAATGTTCCTTTTGAAAAAATAACTATGATATATAATAAAGAATTTATGTA
Organism: Heterocephalus glaber; assembly: GCF_000247695.1. The sequence continues at coordinate 16,157,861 of NW_004624777.1, forward strand.
ATGAAATGAAGATTATCCTAAAAGATACCTAAAATTTTATTTTTAATATATTACAATTTTCAAATTATAACCCTCAATGATGTATTTATTTTGAACTGTCATATTCAACTTTTTAAATTTCTTTGATATAATTTTGCTTCAAGGTTACATGAATTAAGATTTCCTCAAGACATTCCTTTTAATATAGTAGTATTAAAATCATAATTACTCACATTCAATATAATTAAATTCTTTTGAATATAAATTAAGAAAAAATCTATTCAAAAAATTCTTTTCTTTGCAACATATTTATAAAATTTATACTAAAATATAAATCTATTTTCTTATTATAACCAAAGACATTATTATAAAGTTAAAACTTCAACTACTTTGTTCTGCAAGATTAACTTTTTTACTGCATCTTATAAAAATGTTACTGAACATTTAAAAAATAAGATGTATTTGGTTAAAATAATAATATGAGAGACTGTAGGGACTGAAGAATGGGCTAAATGAAGAGTAGTACTATAGCAGATGATAATTTTATGACTTACATTAAAACCTACAGTTTACTGAAAATGCCATCTTTCTTGTTTGATACATTCAGTGTATTTTTTTCTCACTGAATATTCTTATGAAATTAACAAGACAGTGAACTGAGTAAGTTCAAGGAAAAGTAACAAAACCAGGCTGATTTATAAAATAGTTATACTATTTAATAAATAAAAATAATCTCTAATTGACTTCTACTGATTTTTTAAAAAATTTAAACATGCCCCATTCTTCTCAAGTATTCTTCCTCTCACTGTCTACAGACTAATTTACTCTGTCATGCAGCCTGTAGCAGCCATCTCTTGTGAACACAGCCTAGTCTTTCTTCTTGGACCTCATGGTCCTATGCATCCCCATGCCTTTACTTTTATCTCAACACATATTCCTCCAATTTTCTACAGTTCGTCATCCTGCTTATATCTATGTCTCATAACCAATTTGAATATTAGTTTTTATTTTAAATGTATCCTCTTAGATTTCCAATTGTTAGCCCCTATGCAGATACTTTCTGATGGCAGAGAGGAAAAGCTATTGTCCCTTTAAGTAACTGAACATTTCCTTCAAAGTTGTTTTTCTTCAGTTTCAAATAAGCCACCCCAAGAAACCAGTTAAAATCTTTGAGTCCCTCTGTCTGACTCTTTTTAGGTGACTTAGAGCAAACTTTGGCTATTATGATATTATATACTTTACCCAGAGGTATTCCCATCCACCATTTTTTTGAACATGTGATGAATGACCTCAAACTGAGCATGCTCAGTAATAGGCCCACCTCACATGTGATGACAAGTTGTTGCTCTAGGAATATGTATATGTTTTTCAATAAAAGCCCCTTATTTATTTATTCAGGGAGACATAGCTTTGAGAATTACCATGCTCCTTGCTACAAATAAAAAACTTCTCTTAATTCATTCAACTCTTAGTTATGCTTATTGTCTTTGCACTACCAAGGGCTAAGTCCACTGTACTTGTTTATAGTAATTTTTCTTTTTTCAATCATTTTATCCATCAAGTATTTCCAATGATATATCCCCCCCCAAAAAAAAGTGAGACAAAACAAACAAAATTCTATCAATCTGTAACCACTATTTCTCTAGTCACAATTAAAGCCTTAGACTCTCCTTATTTCCACTAGTGTCTGTCATCTTCCTGTACAATATAGTGATTAAAAACATTCACTGTGACACTTGGATCTGGCACCAGAGTGAACTAGCTGTGATTCCTGGGGGATGGGGAGGACTATCATCTTATTCAGTAGCTGGCATCAATTCAAAAGCAAGTTTTACTGAGGGGCAACCTGAATAGGCCTGCAAATAACACAGCATGGCATTGTGAGTCATGTAAGTGATGGATGTCCTCAGGAATGTGGATAGTGGGTGCAGAAGGACAAGAAGTCAGTCCAACAGAGGGAAAAGCCTTCATTTTAAGTAAAATTCTCTCTCTCTGAAGCCTGGTAAACAAAACAAAACAAAGAGAAAGAAGTCCAGTGAGGTTGCATGGAGAATCAGATTCAGCCTCCAATGACCAAAAATGATGGTGATAATCAGTATGTGAACAACAGTCAGTTAAAAAGTAGTTTGAAAGAGTAACCTCTATTGCCCTGTCATGGTGTATTAGAATGCTCAAACTGCCATAACAATATTGGAAATGGCTTAAATGAGAGGGATTTGTTTTTACACAATGCTGGGACATTGAGGTGGCTACAGAGTTTCTGGTGAGCATCTCTCCCCAACATACAGATGGCAGCCTCCTGCTGGTCTTCAGATGGCCTTTCTCACACAGGAAGAAAGGGCTTGGATGCCTTTTCTCTTTTTTTATAAGGAAACTAGTTCTATTGTTTAAGGACCCATTATTGACCTCATTTAACAGTAATAACTTCTTTAAAAGCCCTGTCTCCAAATACAATCTCATTAGATGTTAGGGCTTTGACAAAATATGGATTTGGTGTTGTCTGTTTGTTTGTCTGTTTTTTGAGACAGGGGTGAGTCAGGATGGCCAAAAGCTCACTATGGACCCCAGGCTGGCCTCGAACTCGCAGGGATCCTCCTGCTCAGACTCCTGAGTTCTGGGATGACAGGCATCCACCACTATGCCTGACTGAATTTGTAGAAGAATGGCACTATTCAGTCCATAATGTATAGGGGAAGCCATTATTCTATGGTTTGCTTTATTTTCTTTTACTAGAGTTAAGCATCTATAAATATATATATATATATATATATATATATATATTAGCTATAAGAAAAGCTAAAGTTCTGGATATGGCTGTTCTGAAGGAGTGAAGAGAAGCAAAACAATCTACAAGTGGTTGTAGTAATCAAAGGGAGAGGGGTCACTCATTCCAGCTGATCATTGTCCAAGAGGGAAAAGTTCAATGCTGACAATATACTCCGTTCTCAAGAGATGTTGCCACCCTTCTAAAGTTAATATATGTATACATTTCTTTTACAATTTTTATGACACAATGGCAGAGTTGTAGGCAATATGCTTCATTTAGACTATAGATGTATCTTATTTGTCCACAGCATGGCTCTCAAGCATTGTTTCTTCTTAGAACTGAATTTTATTCTTTCTGGATTATGGCTTTAGAAATGGCTTAAGTGAGACTTATTTTTGGTGAATATCTATGATATTTGCTTCCTCTGCATGTACTTTTTGTTCCAGTAAAAGTATTCAGAATCTCCCTGAAAATAATTCTCTACCATTGATATTTCTAAGTTTTAAATCAGTTAATGCTTAAGAAAATAGAAGTAATGCAGGGACAAACCAGTAAATAAGTTTTACAATCAGTAGGATTTATATCATATCATGTATTCTTGTTTTCCTTCACTACTTTCTTTTTCAACTTTTCCCCATCTTCAGTTTTTTAAAGCCAGGTTTTTAGGAAGCACTGAAAATTTGTGAATTAGCTATCATAAATAAAAATAATTATTTACTATCCATAATTATTTGTTCAGAAATGAGCATGGCATAGTTTTATTCACATTTATGAAAATGATTTAGAATTTTAATTCATTGTCTGGGAAGGAATTGAAGAATTGCTGACTCCCAGGAACACATAAGTCTACAGTGAAAAAACAGCCATTCAGGGTGAGATCTTGCCTAGGAGCGATGTCAACCTAGAGGAAAGACAAACCAGGACAAGGAGACAGAAAGGTAAAGAGGGAGGTCGGGAGAGAGAACCCACTGGCAACACTACAGAAAAATGCTACATAGGTATTTTTACCCAACGCAGTTTCCAGTTGAGGTTGAGGTTTTATTGCTTATACTAGAAATATAGAAATGTCCGTCTCAATATCAAGCAACATTTTTTCCAGCCACAAATACAGCAAAGTATCACAAGTTAAATCCAAACTTACATCCTGTTCCTCACTGGCTGCTTGTTCTTTGTAGTTTACCTTTGGTGCAATATTATTATTCTTATTTTTTATTTTTGATCTAAATATTATTAAATCAAGTATCATAATTGGAAAATATAAGTGCAAAATATAATGAATAATTTAAAAGTTTAAAAAATGCTATTGCTAAGATATTGGAATTTTAAAACAAAATAAATTTTATTACTCTAACATATTCTTGACAACTTCAGCTATTATTTATTATCTCACAAATAATATAATAAATGTTCACTTGTATAATCTTATACTTACTTGTAACTGTAATGAATTTTAATACTTTAACATTTAAATAGTCTTCGACAAATCAATTTCATAGCAATTAATCCTTAAACTACTAATTGGCACTTGATAACTTTGTTAATTGATATAAATAACATGGCAGTTTATATGTTAAATGTCAAATATGTGTTTTTATAATTAAAATTTATTGCTAATAAATTAATTACATATAAAGACTGTCATATAGTGTTAATTATATTAGATTCTTGTTTAAGTAACTTATTTTCTTTGGATATTTTCAATAAACAAATAATTTTTTGTTAACTTATGACTATGCTTATATTATAGAATATATATTACAGAGAAATTGTACACTATTCTCTCTTACAAGGAAAATATGTAACAAAAAATTATTTTCTATTTCTTATAATTTCTATACTGACTAAAAGCAAAGAAAACTAAATTATCAGAGTAAAAACACATAAAATAGACTTAGGAGTTTTCTCCTACAAATTCAGCTTCCCTCGTATCTTTATAAATATAAAGTCACAGTAGATAATTAATAAATTATAAATATTGAGAATCAGAAAAATCATAATATTAAATGCTAAAGAAACAAGATGAAAACATATTAGTTCATGTATTTCAAAATTTTAAAAATTAGAGTAGATTGGGGCCACTAACTCAATTGAAATTTTTTTGGCCTGATTTTTTTATTTTAAAGAGAATGACAAACACAATGGCAGTTCACTTCTAAATACCCAGCATGCACCTCTAGAATACAAAAGCATTACAGGGATAGTCACCAAGGTAATGTTGATTAAAGGGAGATTAAATGGGGTAACTAGTCACATAGCAATTCTATATAGATTTCCCAGAAGGAATGGGCTAACTAAAGATGTTTTGGTCCCCAATTAACATGATTTATGTCTATTTAGAACATCAATCTCTGCTACTCATCCCTAAGGGAAGTATGTGAGTGTACTAGCTTCTCTCTTTTTAATGTTAATCTTCAATGAATATGCCTCAATTGTTTTCTGTGCTGAGGGCCCAACCTACTCAACTGTTTTATAATAATTTTTAACTAATTTAGCTCTCTGCAAAATATATGACTATTCTAATAATATGACTATCACAGTCTAACAAAATAAATAATAGTTTAATATCTAATATTGATTCATAGTTCAAATTATCTTTTTATATTTATTTTTTTAATTTAAACATGCCCCATTCTTGGACATTAGAAAAATTTTTGAAAAAAGTAAGACTTATGTTGAAAGAAAAGTAATCTATACGAATCTACAATGTACAGTGTGCCAAAGGAGGACCACTTAGAAGGAAAAGCCTCCCATGCTTTCACAGAAAGCAACATGGTCAAGCAAGGCCATGACCCATCCTGATGGCTGACAATGACAAGAGCTAAGAAGCTCTATATAAGGTTCAAGGTTATGCCTGAAGAAACTTAACTGACCTTGATAGAGAGTTAGAGGATAATTTTAATTAATATAGGTCTCACATTAACTTGACCTTGAACATCTAGTAGAAAAGTCTAACCCAAAGTCACGACCAAGCAATAAAGCTGAATATAAGAAGGGGCTCCAATTGCTGACCCCTTTTGGCAGTTTCCTACTACACTGGTAGCTCACTGTTGTTATGGGTCATTAGAAAAAAAATGATAAAATTTATAAGAGCTTAACAAATGTTTTTAAGGGTTGTTTTTTTTTAGCTGAAATTGTTTTTTAAATTAGTAATCTTTTTGGAACTAACATTAAAAGAAATATTATAGCAAAATATAAGACTTATAGACAACTTTCATTAGTAAAATGTCTAAGAGCCAACAGGTTACAATTGCTATTTTAGGCTCTTAAAAAAGTTTCTAAACATGGCTCTTTCCTCAATCTGCTTTTTTTTAGTATTTATACTTTAATTATACATGCTCTAATTTCTTAAAAATTGTTTTTATTCTTACCTATAGGCTGCCAAACTCCAAGTGAACATATAGATAAAGTCAACAGATGTGCTATTTTTTTTACCAAAATCCACCAGATTGTCTTTATAAAGAGTTTACAATTGCTAAATTACAAGGTGATTTTTATTTAAGGCCTATTAAATTAGCCCCTGAAGAGAGCCCCTAACTGTGGTCTTTCCTACATTGGCCCTTCTCACCTCGAAGCAGGTAGATAGAAACTATGCCCATTCTCTCTTAACTGCAATGGGAATAGCCCTTTAGAGGGAGGAATATTATAGACAGCTAAGTCAGTTAGATAGACTATAAGTCCTGCTAAACATATGTCCATTAGACAACTCATATGGGCAAACCACTTTGGGGCATACTCACCTTTCCCTAAAAGCACAGTTACATAAACAAAAAAGCAGAGTACAGCTACCTCTACAAGCTCAATCAGATTCTGTTACCCTCTCTTGTTACTTTCATTTTAAATTTTTTAAATCCACTTATGGAAAGTAAACATACTCCATCAAAATTCCATTGATACAAAGATAAATCTACAGACATATCCTAGTCACAAATATTGTCAAAGGATTTCCTAACTAAAAGATAAATGGCTCAATACAATTAATAACATGGAGGTCAGGGTATGGTTATTTTTCAACAGAAAATAAAAAGATGCTGTGGCCATCATCCCAGAATGTTTGACCATGGAGCAAGATGATGGATTCAATGCAAGCAATACAATGTGATACGGCTGCTGAGAGCCATGCAAAGCCTGCATGTGAGCGACACCTCTTGCCTGAAATGGGCCTCAGACATGTGGAGATCACCAGACATGAAGGACCACCTTCCAATAAGACCCAGCAGCAAACAGGCCCCAAGGACAATTATGGCTCACCCTGATGCAGCTGCTGCAGCTTTCAAAGACAGAAGGGGAAGATGTAGGGGACAACAATATTGACTAAGCCCAAAGCAGGGTGTAAGCAGTGCAGGTAGTAAAGAGTTAACCCCTTAATTGGCTTGTGTTGAGAAGTGAGTTTTACCTAAGCCTATGTGCCAAGGTCAGATTAACTCACACCCAAATTCTATTCCCACAATTAAAACCTTCTTAACTAGAAGGAAAAAGTTCTAATTAAAGCCCTATATTTTATCTATTCTGTTCCTAATTTGAGAATGCTTTGCCTTGTCCTTTACAATCCTTGTTTACATTAGTATCCATATCAACTCCGTGATTGTATGTCCTCACATGTAGTTCCCCTTTAGCATGTAGTTTGCCTTTACCCCAATTGCTTACCAATAAAAATCAGTGGCTTAGACTGACCAGTGCCTTTGTTGAATGAGCAGCATTGGTCATCCTGGCTCCCCAGTTTCTCTTTTAGTTTATTTTTCAGCCTTGCACCATAGCACTGAGCAGGAGATCAGAAACTACTGCAGAGGTCTCCGATATGTAAATCCCAAAGCTTACATTGTAATGGGTGGTGACAGACTAATATCAAGAGAAGAAATGGATGTGGACTTTTGACACTGCTTTTCAACATTGTACTAGAAATTCTACCCAAGGAAATGTGACAAGCAAAAGAGATAAAAAGCATAAAAAAATAACTAAACTTTCTCTTTCTGTGTCTCTTTCTCTATCTTTTTTAATATCTCTCTTTCTCTCTCTGTCTCTCTGTCTCTGTCTCTCTCCCTACCCCCCCCCCAAGAAAGTTGTATCAGGAGCTCAAATATCAAAGTTATTATGTCGTGTGTGTGTAAATTTATAAAATTATAAATTTTATGGTTGCTGTATCACTGTTTTACCTAGGAAGTAAATAACTCAAAATTTTATAATCTATTTTAATTTGAAAATTAGAAATATAAAGGTTATTGTTTTTATACATATTTGGCATATAATTTTAATTGGTCCAAATTTACCTCCATGTCTTTTCTAGGAAAATATTTTCTGCATACAATTGGAATCTGATTTAAAATAAGTAAACATGACAATCATTAGAAACACTGAATAACAGTTCTAAATTATCATTCAGTATATATCAAGTTACTCAATATTTTCATGAGAATGTTGATTTTTAGAAATGTCATACTAGTTACACAAAGAAGTTGCAGAAACAAGAACTTAAGTTGTCCTTGTAGCTTACATTTCAAATATTAAGTTATCTGCAAGAGGTTCACTGTAAATTCAATTCAACAATAATTTATTGTCTCACCCAATGTAGTAGGTGCAACAATAAAAGATAAATAAGAAACCAAGACTAAAATAATTTATTCACACTGGCTTACCTGAGTGTTCCTCTGAAAATATATAACTAGTTATTAATGAAGAGAAAATTAAAACTTTATATCAAAATGTTATTTTATCCTGTTTATCATTTAGAAATTTTATTAAACTGCATAAAATATAATTCATTTAAATATAAAATACTATTATATTTATATAAACTATTTTTAATTAAATATTATTTTGTGGTGCAAGATAATGTTAGAATAAAAAAGAAAGAGTCAAAATTTCCAGAACTGCAAAAATAGCATAATCCACTTCTTAATGCACAGAAACTTCAGAAAAATGTACTATGTTTAAAAATATTTTCAGTATGAAGCATCCACTTGAAAGCAAACTATTTTATAAAACAAAATTAAGGTTTTTGTTCCTGAGTAAACAAGATGAATTCATTTGTATTTTGTCAGATATTAAGATTTCCTTTTCTTTTCTTTTTTTTTAATGACGACCCCTAAAGGAAAAAGAATTTTAAAAAGGAAAATGATTTGGAAGTGTTATTTGAATAAATAATTGGGCCTGGAATAAAGTGACATATCAAAACTGTAACTATAACATAATTAGTACATGATATATAAAGGAAAGTTTGGCAGTAATAAACAATTTTTGACATATATGTATATAATGTCATCAGCATCATTCACTATGGTACTGTCGAGTAATTCTTTTAATTCATTTTAGTTGTCACTTCTTTGAGTTTAAAAACACTTTTTAAAAGTGTCAAAGAAAACTCTTATGCCAAAAGATGTCCTGCAAATTTTTACCAAAACAGTAAATTGGAAACTAGTACTTTAATAGTTCATTGGAAATAAAATATTACATACCACTAGGTGAGGTATGCAACATCACAAAAAGACAGGAATGTTGATAGATTACAATCTAAATGAAAAGACATTAAGAAAAAAAGTATTGGCCAAGGAAGTCTACAAGGTAACATATTTCTTAGGCCTTAACATTATGAGGGTATAATAAAATAATTTCTCCTAGGAATTGTCAAATACAAACTACCTCATATTAGTAAGACATGTAACTTTGCACGACATGTATGATCTAGAAAACACAAGACAAAGGAAATAATTTAGAGACAGTGTTCCTGCCATTGAGTGCATAAAAGAAATAAAAGCAAAGTTCTTCAAAACACAATCTTCAGTCATATCCTTCAAAATTCATAGAAGATAACACAAACCCTCAGTCAAAAAATGAACAAGTCACACAAGTAAGATTGAATAGAAATGCAAGAAATTTAATAAATCAGGACATACGAATAATAGAATGATCCAATAAGAGATATACTAAAAGTACTTACACATATAAAACATGGAATTGAAAACATAAATCAAGATAAATACAAACCACATAAATATCAAAATTTGAAGGTACATTTGTAAAATTGACCAAACTAAATCTTTAAAAATCAAATGAGTAATAAAAGTAGATAAGTAGTTTAATTAGCCGATGATAGCTGCGACAAATTTCTACTTAGTAGAAAAATATTTCTAAATGAATTATTCACAATGCAATATTTAGAGAAAAGAGAATTATAAAACAAAGAATGGGAGATAAATGAAATCAAATGTTTTATATATATGCTATACTGTATGTGTTTCAGGAAGAGACAATCAGGATAAAATGGAAAAAAAATGAAGATTTTCAAAAATTCATAAAATTCATGAAACTTTTGACTCCAGAAGTAAAATAATTCCCATACAAAAGAAACTAAAGAAGGCAGTGGTATGCAGGAGCCAGTTCATACCTTTTTTACAGAGTCTTTTGTTAAATATTAAGAAATTTGTCACCTTATATTTAAAATGTTAGGTAATTCAGGGCCAGGGATTTAGCTCAGTGGTTTCGCCGCCTGCTGCGGAAGTGCGAGGACATGAGTTCGATCCCTGGTACCAAAAAAACAACAACAACAAAAAAAACGCATTATAAAATGTTAGGTAATTCAAAGTGGCCATATTGAAAAATATTTGTATAGTAGACATCAGCAAACAATGAGTCAGGAATTTTCTGCAGAGTGTTAGTTTTCTAGTATACAACCAAGAGAAGCACATCTCCATTCATCATTTAAAAAGTTGCAAAACAGAAGGGAAAGAGTATTTTCAAATTAGCCAGATATGAAGTACACATGATTGGCAAAGAAGTATCAGTTTACTTCCCACCAGACAACTCTTCAGCAACGCTGAAACATGTGACAGTGCACCGTCTTCAAATGTTGTATGAAGTAGAATTTCATTTGTGTAAATTGTTATTCAAAAATAGATAAAATATTTAGAGGATTTTTCCAACAACAAAATCTCAGCATACTAAATACTAACATATATTTCAAGATTATAGAATATATTCTGAAAAGGAATTTGGAGATGAACAATAAAATCCTGGGAAAATAAAAATCTTCAAACACTTGATGCCTTTAAAAATACTTAATATAATAAATATAAGGCATAAGGATGTTAGTTGTGAAATAAAAATTTTAAATTATATGTATGGACATCTTTATGACTTTGGGTTAGTGATAACTTCCTTCAGCAAGAGGCAAGTACAAATCACATAGGAAGAATCAAATACATTTCCTGTTCCAGTGAATGTTAGTGCTCTTTGTTAAATTTTTCATAAAGAGATAAACTACAAGTTAAAAGAAGATAATAAAACTTTTGCACATTGAAATCTATCATTATTTAAAAAAGAAAATATCAATTTGATCAAAGCTAATTGTTTGTATTATAACACTTTTCCCCAAGTATAATTTATTGATAAACCATGAAGAATTTAGCTGGGTTTGTTTCACTTTATTGACAAAAAATTAAATTATATTAAATGCAAACAGATATTTGAATATGAATAAAATACTAGACAAGTGATTATAAAGAGGAAGAAAGGGAATGTCAATTATGTGGAAAATATGACTACAAGATGGTAATTTTTTGGTAAATCTGAAATAGGAATAACAAAGGGATTCTAACACCCATAGATTACATTTTTGAAGAACACAGGACCAAAGAGCTTAGTAGCAAATCGAACCTAAGAAGATGGAAACTGATGTATTTTTAGATATATAGAGAAAGAAGAGAGTTGGTGGGGCCACTACAGTGATGATGTAACAATCCTCAACATATATTCACTGCCCAAAAGTATTTTGGATTTAGCACATGAAAGAAAGAAAAAAAAATTCTGCTGTTCCAGACTTAATTTCAAATGTGTTTGCGTTTGTTTGCAATTTTTTTTAAATCATAAATTTTGTGTTTCTGAAACTTGAGCCATCTGTGGCTATATGAGATGGAGAATGGAAGGATATCATATCTGATAATAAAGGCTCAAGTTTGGCTGCAAGTAAGAATTGGACCTATGCAGAATTTCACTTAATTTATGTGGGTAAAACTTTAAGCACATTCGTTGAAGAAAAATTTCAGTACGCTGTTCTGTAAGAAAATGTTCTGTGAACAGAAATAATGAATATAATATGTATGTAACTACACAAAAACACCTGGCAAAGTATATGCTTGGTTTTACATTCAAAAATGAAAGTATCATTATTAGACAATCTTAGTAGAATTTAGCATATTTTGTGTGTGGCATTCAAATGCTTATTTTTACAGATAACTGACTACAGTACATGTTTCCAGAGGATTTCTATCATGTCTTTCTCTCCCTAAATGTATAAGAGGTGATTGAAAAGTAGAGTGAATGTTTAGATTAAAATATTATTACAGTTAAAGATACATTACTATCATCTGCCCTCTAAATACTTCTCCATGCTTCAAATACACTTATCCTCTTGGGTTTTTTCCACTTTCTGAAGCAGTTCTGGTTTCCCCTTTGAGGGTACCTTTCTAAGGTGTGATAAAGAAACACAGTGCATTGTAATGCAACAGAGAGGCATGCTCTAAAAAATATTATGGTGTATCCATATAACCTTATTGAACATAACCTTAGTGAACTTAGGTTTGCTATGTATGATATAGTTGTCCTACTAGCTTCTCAATTTTATAATCCATAGAATTATATAATACATTTCTATTTTTAAAATTTTGTGTAGTTTATTATTCATAAATTAATAACCAAAACACTAACATAGCAAAAATTCATTTCACTGATCTCAAGTTGATCTGTGAAAGTGGCATAATGCAATATCCAAAGGATCTTTTTGTTCAATTGTTTATTTTATATTTATTTAAAGTCTAATATGGGACTGTTTCCCTTGGTCACTATTGTGTAAATATTTGACCAGATTGAGGATAAAAGCATTAATGTATCACAATAGTTTTACATTATAACAATTCGAAAATAATAGGTTCTTATTAAATGAATAAAAATATCCATTTCTGTATTCTTTTTGTTCAAAATACTGGAATTGAACTGAAAGGCTTTTCAATGAGATACATTTAGAGCTTCATTTTTATTCCTCATTTTGAGAAAAGTTATTAGTATGTCACTAAATTGTTCCAACTTGTGACTGCTCAAATTTGGAATCCTCCTTCCTCAGCCTTCCAGAATGTTGGGATTACAAGTATCCCTTGCCTGGCTTCTATATTCATTCTTTTGTTCAAAATATTTTTATTTGCTTCCTGATAAGACCCTGAATCCTTAGTCATGATTTCAAAAACTTAAGTTTTTGGCATATAAGGTAAGGAATTGCTTCAATTAGTCTTATAAATGAGGATGTGCATTTTTGAGAAATTGCATATGGCCTATATTTGTTGGTTGTGGAGATTAAGTTCTGGACATTTACCTAGGCTAGCCTAGACAAAATTGTTCATCAACAGGTAGAAAATAACCATTGTACAGATTGAAAAATTTTTTAAAGTTCATACTGGGCATTGAACTGAAAACAACAATAATGTAAAATATGGTAGACACCTTTGGCCAGGCTCAGCACAAGCTATAATATGGAGGAGGCATTCTTTCCATATAATTAGCTACAATGTACTTGGACCCTGACCAAAGGCTATGTGACTAGCAGGAACATACTGAGTGGTGCTGCAGGATAATACAGCTTTAACACCAATGCCTGCACAGGAGAGCTAAGTCCTGATCTGTGAAACTGCAGGGCTCCTAAGTGAGATAATTTCAGAAGAGGACCTTTGGCTCCAAACCACATTGCATTCATAGAACTACTCATCCCTTAATTGTACCAGTTAAACTATGACTGACCTTTGGTCAGTTCTGCTCCTTTTATAAGAATGATTTACCCTTCCTTCCACAAGCCCTGCCTGTGTCAGCTGATATCACTGGATGCCGGCATAGCCCCCTAATCTATTCTTACCCATGCTTGTGTAATCAATAAATACAGATAGTCCTGGTTGCTTGGGGTTCTCACCACATGATCAGCGTGGCCCATCGCAGTTCCCTACTTTCTGTTTAAGTCTTGTTTATGTATCTTTCTTTATGTAGCCTTGCATCGTATTGCCTTGCAAGAGATCTAGAAATTCTCAGCCTTAATAATAAGGTAGACAATGAATATGTATAGCAAGTTATGTTCCACAGGATGGATTTCTCCTATTCATTGTATTATGGGGAGGCCCACTCAGCATTCCTGTGCTGGATCCTTTACCTACATGGCTTTGCTTTCAGTAACTGAGTTTAGTAAGTGATGAAAATTATGATAAATACATTAACTCTAAGGACTTCATTCTAAAATACTGCCAATTCAATTGTTAGAGAAAAAAATAATCAAAAAACTCAAATCTCACTTAACAAATACTACTGAATATCTATAGTGTGTACGAATGCAAAAAAATCTATACTTTCTTGTGCCATCCTGCAAAAGATAGGAGGAAGTTGTAAATCCATTGGTATAAGAGTAATGATACAGTGATAGAAAAAGGAAACCATGAACTGTGCTCTAGTACCACAAACATGAATTCTCAGACTAGGAAGGAGTACAGTAGAATTCTGCATGGAGAGTAAAAGTTTCACAGTCATGAAATGAAGGAAAGAGTGCAAAATGTTTCAGAGACAGCAACACCAAAACCAGATATAAATATGTGGAATGGAGCAAGAGTGTTACATGCTTGGGGCAATATATGGGGTTGGAATCTCAGGAGGCCACATTATTAGGGGATCTATGAGAATAAGTGGCCATTTGGTCATGGGACATCTCCATACTAAGGAACTAAAGTTTGGAAATGAGAGTAAAATGGAAAAGAGAGTACAAGTACACAGAGCCAGAATCCCAGACTTCCTGGCCGTGGCTTCTCATTCTTTTCTCCCACTTGTTACCCGAGTGACCGTGAACAGGTTTCCTAAGTATTAAAGGCCACAGCTTCCTTTACCTGTGAATAGGAAATAAATCCTAGCTCACAAGGTAGGTTTATGAGTGAACCAACACAATCCAGTAAAACTATTAGAAAGTATTCGTGCCAAAGGATATACTCCATAAATTTCAGCCTTTATTTTAGGCATTATTTATATCCTGTAGTCAACTTCAGTTTTTGTAATTATTTGCTTTTACATTATTAAGTGTAAAGTAGATAATGATCTAAAACAGGCACTATTTCTAGTGATGGAAATTTACTTAAAAATGTGTTATATGCAGTTGTTACTTCCAAAAAGTATATAAAAAATAGTAATCTAAGACTGGAAATAATTGTTTACCGTGATTCATTCTAATCCAAAATTATTGTTCTTGATTTTCTACATATTTACTAAAAATATTGTCATTTATTCAAATTATAGATATTGAGCAGTTATATGTCTTTAAGGATCTGTGGAATATGAAAAAAAGCCAAATATAAGTTTGTGCCTATGAACTGTGATTTATTTAAAAACATTTATTTTACATATGATGCATAGTATAAGATTTAATTCTGAGTGAAACACATTAAAAACCCTCACATTAACTATAGATTAAATTAAAATTAACTTCCTTAATGAGGCATGTAGTTAAAAATGATCTTATTATATTTGAGATGTCATTCGGAAATTATCATTATCAAAACTGTTGTACACACATCCTTTAAAAATATAAATCATTTACAAAAGATAAGAAAAAAATCCTTGAAATTTTATGAGTCTGAAATAACATAGTGAGTAATATATTTCATTTTAGAATTATTAATACATCATAAGAGCTATTCTCATTTGCAAATCCAGGTAGTTTCACATTCAAAACATTGAGACAAGGAATGATGTAGAGTATGTAAAATTTTGGATTAGTTTTTTATTTCAGTGCCTTTAAAAATCTTCAGTTGATACTTAAAACAAGCTCTTTGTTTTTGGAGAATATTCATGGAGTTGTAGGAGACAGTGTAGATTTTAGAATTAATGTCATGTGTGTTTAGTTTATATGGTTAACAGGTTTTGATGATAGCAAGATTGTGAAACACACTATAAAGTATAATCATTCATTTCATAGTGAAATATTCCCTTCTAGCTTTTTAGTCTCATCGAATGAAAATATTTTCATTTTATTTAAGACTATTTTACATTTTTTCAAATATAAGTAGAAGACACTTTATGTTAATTTAAATTTCCTTTGAGATTTATAGATGTTTATACTGTTCTCTACTCCCAGGCATTGTTTTATTTAAATAATAACTCATTATTAATATCCAAGGTATTTAAATTTTGCTCTTTCAAATATGTAATGTGTACTTTAAGTTAATGCACAATGAAAATAAACTAAAAATTTGTATTTAAATTAAGAGGAACAGTTTGAGCAAAAGGAAACAGCAAGTAGGAATTGTTACCCCACTGATATCTTACATTTTATCCATTAAAATATATGACAAAGTGCTTTCTATTAAGCATTCAGGGATATTAGAAATTCAAAAAGCTAAATTGTTTACAAAATGTACCTCTGTACTTTTGTACATATTTACTAAAGTGTTAATTGATTCTTTTCATTTTGGGACCATGATTTATTAAATTTTAATAAGATTCTCTTGACAACTACTTTCAATACATCACATGTTTTATAAATGAAAAAATGTAAGATATATTTACAAATTCCTAAATGAGAAGAGGAATGAGGGGGACTGAATATGAATGATAAAATTGTAAATATGACAAAGGAGAAAAGACATATGTCATGCAATACATATTTGAAGAGCTATGTCATGCAATACAAATTTAGTAGTAAATATATTAGATGGTACATTTTAAAATAAGAAGATTAAATTTTTTTTTGGATGAGCTGAAATGTTCTCATGAGTATCCCACATAAGATTTATGTTTTGACTATGTATTATGTACTCTACGTGTATATGAGACATGCTTTCCAAAAAAAATAATTCTTGAGGTTGAATGAGACTTGTCAGATGTTTACTTTTCTAGCTGTACTAAGATCTAACAGATTTATTGGCTTGAAAATCATGTACTACTGTATAAAATTGGAGTGAGTTACAATTCAAATTAATAACATAACACCAAGTCCCTCTAGTCATATATGTTAAACAATACTTGATTTATTCATATACTATCAGAGATGACTACCTGTATTTCTTTTTCTTTTTTTTTTTTTTTTTGGTACTGGGGATTGAACTCGGGACCTTATGCTTCCGAAGTAGGCGGCGGAACCACTGAGCTAAATCCTCAGCCCAAAAATTGGTTTCTTGTTTCTTTTTTTTTTTAAAGTGTATTTCTTTTAACAATATATTTTCTTTGAAATTCCATGAAAAAAGTTAATTTAAAACACCCTCAAGTTCCACATAAAACTTCAAATACACCTAAGAGAATAACCAGAAAATCATTTAAGATAAAAACCAAGTGAATAATTTGATTTTATGTAGTCACAAATAAGTATAATTTCTTAATAAAAGACATGTTCTAATTACATTATTCTTTATCCACTTGAAATAAAGTTTCAGTTAACACTTTGTGTTTAAGACACTTAGAAGACCTATGGTTTGGAAACTGAAATTATAAATTGGGTTTCAATTTGCTATTTTAATTCATTGTTTCATCTTTTCAAAGTACGGGAATGCAAGGCATCAATACAGCATTCATACTGAGCTAAGATGCACTCATTCTAGGCTCAAGTGAGGGTTCATCATGTTATCATAAGATTGCAAACAGCTTATTATGCACTAGAGCAGTATGGACACTTTAAAAAAAGCTTTTAAATAGTAACCATGCTGAGCTCAAATGAGCCAATTATGGACTTAAATGGTTCTTAGTAGTAATAAGAGAGTTATGAGTATGTTGAATAGTGAAACAAAATGTCTTTCCAAATAGTGAAAATGTAGGATGTCTATTTTAGTGCTAATAGTATATTCATAAGTCAAACTTTAATTAGAATTTTACAAATTAATAGGTCATTTCTAATCTATACATATTTGAATATATCATGAGATACTAAAGATACTATAAGAAAACATTCATCATTAAGTAAGTATTCATTATATTTGAAATTTTAGTACTTTGCATTTACAGCTAAGTTTTATGTATTTTCAATTTAAAAATAAAAATGTATTTTTTCACATTACTCTGATGGAAAACAATCATGTTTCTAGACCAGAAAAGACTCAAAAGTTTTGCTTTTTCAATAAGGAGAAAAAGGTTCCTGTTTTGATGAATTTTCTATTTTCTTATTTCATGACTATTTACTGTTGCAGGGAATTTTTGCTGTTGTTTTGTAAAATAAGGACTTCAGAATTCTATGCATGAACTTCACATAGAATTACTTAAGCATGCTCACTTCTGTGGTGCCTGTCTTTACCTGAACATTCAAATTCATATACGTATCTTTCAAAGATTTGCTGTCATGGTTTAGCTTATGATAATAATGCAGCTCTAAGAATATTTCTGAGAGTCAGCAAAGAGAACTGAACTATGGTCACTAAGATGTAGATTTCCTATGATCTGTTACTCCTCTGAAGAAGATGACTTATTGGGTTTTCATTTCTTGTTAACTTAAAATGATTGTACTAGAATGTCTTCTTTTGTGAGTTCTCTTTCTGGGCTAATATACGAAGTATATTTGAGTTCAACTCTTCTATTTGAGGAGAACTAATTCATCTCTGTAGTGTAATTCCTAATTTTTTTTTCTTTTTGTTTGAAGTACACATGAAATTTTAGTGATTCTTGAAAAGTCTTAGGGGGAAAATAGCCCAGACTCTTATGAGACTATAAAAAACATAAGAGGGGAATTTGGAAAATGAAAAGTTTTCATGCTTAACTGTATCTCAGCAAAAGAGAATAGGAGATTTTGGTTTGTGCTAAGTGTCAAGAGGGAAGTAAAATCTGTAGAGTTGATGGCTCAGAAGCAATGAAGTTCTATTCTCTGGTAATTTCAAGGGCTGAGGAGTTTCTGGCCCACTCGTAAGTTGGGTATGAGAATACTAGAGAGGTTATTTCTAGACAGTGATAGCGTATCAATGTGAACAGGAACAAAGGTAGCGCCATTTGATCTGTTCTCTCCTGTGGCACAGAGTTTGTGGACAGTCAGTGAGTGAGCCTCCTGACCCTGAGAAAGCAAGGAAACAGAGTCTAAGCTAGACACAGAAGGAGAATATGCCCACTAAACCCTGAAGCGCCGATGACATCATGCGAGTGAGATTCAAATCATACTGAAACAGAAAACTACAGATCTCTGATTCTTTAGCAAAAGACTCATTGATGTTAGCAATCTAACTCCTGGGTAAATTGCTGCCCTAACCCCACCTCGGAGTTGGCCAGGTAGCCAGCACTGTGTACCTGCGTTCAGCATGGAGATTCTACTCTTCTCTCCAAAGTTGGAGGGCTTTCCTATAAATCCAGGTGCCATTGTGATGCGGAAAAATGATTTCCCAAACTGTTATGTATCTCAAATGCATTTCTTTAAGCCTGAAGAGACTTAATATATCAAAATATTTCTTAAACCTAGATCAGAACTGAATTTGTTCTTGATTTTCCTCCACAATTCAGGGTAGTAGATAGCTCAACAGGCATACCAAGTTTATTAAAATTAATAGAATTTCTAATTTATTTTCCCCTCTGAATTTTAGTGTGAATAAAAAAACTACAATCATACTGCTCATAAATTATAATCATTTAACTAATATTTAGCCACTCATTAAAAAAAGATCTAGGAATCTTAATTTGCTATATGTGCTTTGTATTAATTAGTCAAACAAATAAAAACATTATGTCAGGACCAGAATCACCTCAGAATGACCCTGAATAGTTTGGACAACACTCCATTTTCCCTGCAGCTCACAATCACCAGCAAGCAGATTGCTGACATGGGTGAGGCTGTGACACTCCACAGACACAGCAGGTTTTATTTGCTCAGGTATAAATTAGCCAGAGTTGCCTGACAACTCCTGGAAGTAGTAGCCACTCCTGCAGATTAATGATACCAAGAGCCCAGGTCAGCCATTTTTCCCTACTCTAAGAAGGGCAACAGAGAAATGTGGGTCCTCTGCTGAAATAAAGGCATGACCAACTGCATGTAAGACCGAGTCCCTGGCAAACCATTCCATTGGATGATATGGACACTGAGGAAGTGACTGTTTGCCTTACTGATGATGCCCTGGAGAGCTTTCTCCTATCCTTGTAAACCATATTCCTTCACTCACATTCTCTTACTCTTTAGAAGTCTTCCTGATTCCTAATATAACTATTGGCAGGTGGCTCAGAGGCGCCAACCCAGAACCACACACTTTACCTTCTAATAAAGATGTTTCTCCAAGAAGATGAATTACTGATTCAGTAACAGCATTTTGAAGAGTTCTATTTGAAGGGCATGTTTTTTGCTAGTTTGCATCTGCTAGGCCTTATTTAAAAAAATGGAAGGAATTTAGAAATGGAAAAATGTTTTAAAATTAGTTAATTCCTCAACTTTTTCTATCCATTCCATAACAGAGTTTCTTAAAGACAACAGTCCTAAAAGAAATTATTGCTTAGTGGAAGGCTTTCTGCTTCAATGGCAAAATGAACTTCATTTTATAATATGAAGGAAGAACATGCACTGAGAACACATGTATGATCACAAACATAAAATAAACAGTGCTGCTTTTCAACCCTTTACTTTGCATAGTCTTTCTTGAATGCTCTACTTCTCATTTGCAGGTTGTGGAGTTGAAAGTAACACAATATATTAAAAGTCACTTTTACACAAAAATAAGACATTCTTAGTTAAAAATCACATTATATCCTTATTTTAAGCCCTTCTTAATTTTGAACTACACATCTTTAGTCATTAATGCACCAATAGACAAAGGTTAAGTCTATAAATTCCAAGGAATTAAGGAAAGGTCTAAAAAGGTGAAGTTGATTCAGGATTAAGTAAGTCTTCTCCAATTAGATATAATACTGGTCTGTTTTCAAAGGAACCCCAACTTTTGGCAGAGGATGTTGGTGTGCTTGCATTTCTTCAATACGAGCCGTGAGAGACTAATAACATTATTTGTGCTAACTTCATTGTAACTACATACCAATACTTTATCTGAATCCTGGTGACAGTTGACCTCAGATTTTTCAAAATCATATAAAGCACCTAAAAAGCTTACATTAAGTGATATTTTAAGCCTATCATCTATGTTACTAAACACCAAAATGTCCCACTTTCTCTTTTTTTGTACAGGGATCAAACTCAGGACCTTCTGCTTGCAAGGCAGGCGGTGGCACCACTGAGCTAAATCCTGGTCCCAACTTTCTGACATAGGGTTTGGATGAGAATTAGTAGTGGAGAACACTCTCTTCACAAATTTCTCAAAATATTTAAATTTAAAAAAGGAAAAAAAAGTGAAGAGTTTTAAAAATGTTGAAACATGCTTTAACTGTATTTATTTACCAAATCTTAAAGTTTAGATTATTTACATGTTTTAACATTAGAGCACTCATTTTAATATGCTAGGTATTTAGATTAGAATTCAAAAATATAGGCAAAAAATAACTATGTTTTGAAAATTAGTAGTGGTACATAAGGGCTTAGAAATGCTTAGTAAAAATAAGAGTTTAAAATAAAAGAGAATTATACTTTTTAAAATTGTTTGCTTTAAGTTTATTCAAGGATAAAATAAGCAATAATAAAGCAAATTTATTTGAACTACAATAGTTTGCTTCTATTATCTGCTAAATAAATAATTAGTCATACATTAAAAAGTAGGGAAATAATGTGTTCAGAGGTATTTTAAAGTCACAACTTAACTAAGCAATAAATTTCCGTGAATTAAATATTTTCAATTTTGTCATCATTCAAAGCACACATTTAAAAAGATCACTTTAATAACAATAGATATTTGAGGAATATTCAGTCAAGTGATGAAATAAATTACATAAAGTGTGCACACAAATTTTGAATATTTATTTTCCAATGCATTCTTACCAGATTTGGTTATTCTGATATTTTCCACTGGTGTTCTGCTGAGCATAGTATTCATTCCTTAAATTGAGCTTCATTAGGTTGGAAAATGCCTATCAGCACTGTCTTCTGTGACACATAGTAATTACAAAGTTAATTTTGCAAATCTCATAAGCTGAGCACTGTAAAGGTTTACATGAATTCTTTAAGTGATATGCCTAATAATATTTGAGCATTTTAAACAACTTTATTAAACTCAAATAAATTATTATTTTCACTAAAATTGACATTAAGTTTCTGATTAATGCCCATTTTGGCAATTATGAATTTAAAGGAAGATTTAAACTTAAGGATCAGTTAAAAAAAATTATAATGTCAATCTAAGTTCTAAAATATGTTCAATGTCTTCGTCTTAGTTATTTTCTCATCTTAGGTACTTTCTAAATACTAGATACCCTAATTTAAAGAAGGAAAGGTTTTGGGTTTTTTTGGCTCAATTTGTAGAGGTTTCATTGCATGGTTGGCTGGCTCCAAAGCAGGTTGCCATGGCAGAGGTGCATCGCAGAGAAGAAACAGTTCATGGCATGCAAATGTGAAGAAAGGAGTGACAAAGAGAGGAGGAGGTATATATACTGTTCCAGGCCATGCCCCCAGGGACCCACCTATTCCCATCATGCTTCGGTTCCCAACATCACTCCCAGCTATAAATCCTTCAGTGGACTAATCCAATATCACACACCCATGAACAGTAACCTCCCCAAAACTCCAGCTATGAGTGCATGAGGCTTGGGGGCGGGGGCATGCATTATAAGCCATAATGGTCATCTTGACTAAAATATTTTCATTAGCCATCATTCTTTAAATATAGTATAATAAATTCCGTTTCAGTTGGAGATGCTATGGTGTTTTAGATTACCTTTGTAAATCCAATTTCTCTCTCCTCATACTTGCGTACTCTGTATAATTATATTATAGTGTCAAAATTTGGGGGCAATACAGTAATTAAAATAGAATTTAGGTAACTCAATTCATCATTGAATTATAGATGTTGTTTTAATAAAAAAACTAATGACTATAAAATTCCAGAATTTGAAGTGTTTCTTAACAAGGATGGTTTGGGGATATATATATACATACACACACACACGCACACATATCACCTATATATTATAATATATGTTGTGTATGACATAAATATATGTTAAATATATGCAAGTTATAAAAATCTATTATATTACACATTGTTGTTTTTAAAGATCAAAGACAATATTTTCTTAGTATCATTTATTTTTCTTACTAATTAGAGCATTATTATTTGGATCTTAAATATTTGGAAAAAGCCAATGTATTAAAGGTATGGTTGCTTTTTGAACCACAGCATTTCTATTTTTGCTTTACTGCTGCCATCAAATGAACTAATTTCTTTCCTCATGTGTTTTGGCCTCTTGTACTGCATTAAAACAGATTCAAAGAAATGGGGGCAAGTGACCATGGCCTGGAATCATTGAAACCATGAGACAAAAGAAACATTGTCTCTTTGTGGATTGATTACCTCAGGAATTTTGTCACAGAAATGGAAAGATTACACACACTTTGTAATAAATAAATCTTACTGATTTTACTATATATACAGTATCAAACATGAATAAATACAAAGGTGAATTTAACTAAACATTATTCAATTATGCATTAAGAAAATTTATATAATATTACTTTTTCAAACTTGATACATTACTCCTATGATGTTGAGCACGAATGGCAAGAGCAAGTAACTTGCCTGTTCCTATTCATAGGAAATATATTCACTTGTTGACCATCAACGATGGAAGTTGTAAATTTTGTAAAAGGTAATGACAATTTACAAAGTCTTTCTTCAGTTTCTGATCTCTGACAATTTTGTTTATCAAGAATGACATTTGAACTTTTTATTGGATTTTCTACTTCAATCAGGTGATCATATAAATTCAGATATTTATCTTATTTTTATGGTAGACCACCATTACTGATTCTTGAATGTTGAAGAAACTTCAAATCCCCACAAAAGAAACCTACCTTAATAATAATATATTATTTTTCATATCTCTGAATTGCTTTACTACTTAAAACATTTACCATCTGCTTTTAAGGGGGTTATTCATGTCAGCTTTTCCTTCTATGCGAGTATTTGTGGTTTTCTATATCAGTGTAACTACAGTGATCACCCAAGACAGGTGGGATGCAGTCAGAAGTATTTCATTTTTTGAGCCTAATGATGCCCCCCTACACACACTAGGAACACATTAAAAATCTTATAGGGGCCGGGGATTTACCTCAGTGGTGCCACTGCCTGCCTCGCAAAAGCAAGGTCCCGAGTTCCATCCCCAGTACAAAAAAAAAAAATCTTATTATGCATGTAATAAAACTTTCTTAGAACAAGAAAGACTTTTAAAGCTGGTCTGAAAATGTCTTGAGAAGCAAGTATATTGACTTGGACTTTTATGGTAGTAGAAGTGGTGCTAGATAAGGATTCCAAACAGGTGGAGCTAGGTAAGGATACCAAACAAGTGTCAAGGCTTGCATGAGTCAAACTTCCTGCTAGTTCCAAACAGAGGAGTATTGGGTTTTACTACCACCTGGCCCAGATGTAGAACAAAGAGCAAAACAAAAGGTTTTAACGTATAAGATACCAGCAGTCAAACATCAAAAATGAAGCCAAACTCCCTACTACAAGTAGTGCTTTCAAGATAAAAAGACTAGGGAAGTATTCACTTCTCTGAAATTTCCTGGAAGAGTTTGTGTATAAATAATACTCTTTCTTTCACATGTACAGATTATATTCTTTAGTGAAGCCAGCAAGCATTGAAGTTTTCTTTGTCACAAAGTTTTAAGAATGAATCAAATAGCATTTAATAGATATGGTAATATTCAGATTATCAATTTATCCTCTTTGGATAATACAATATATGCAAGCCAAAATATTAACATTTTCTGTTTGTGCATTTATAGTTATTCTTAATTGGTTTTTATTAGCCTTTTACTGTCTATAGAGTCAGTAATGATATTCTTGAAACTAACTGATTTAGTCTTTTGATAGCGGCAAACAGCACGATACTTTAATGCAGTTTCCAATTTAGGATGACGCTTCTCTCCTTTTTATTCAATAATTTTTATATCACTATGGTCTGATAATTATTCTACCTTGATGTGTTCAATGGTTCACAAAACCGACCATAGAAAGATTTCCAGTGGCCAAGCTGCAAGAGTTGAGAATCCAGGTAAATAAAGTAGTCTTGATTTATAAATTGCACTCCAAAATGAATAATCATGAGTCCATGCTAATATTTAAAATGATTCAATAAATAAATGCATCATAGAGAGGAAAAGACAATACTTCCATGCTTGACTCCAAATAATTTGTGTAGATATTGCACCTTCAAAAGATTCTCATACACATAGTGAGTTTCTACCAGTGCCTAGAGCACGGACAGAAGAAAATTAATTTTGCAGTGGAACAAGTGGACTAAATTCACTATATAATAATTTCACAGTACAGAAATGTGTCAAACAAGACCTGGACCAGATGATGAAGATCAGAGGAAATAGTGAAAATCAGATAAAAAGTTGTTTACCCCAGATACAATGTGACAGAAATGGAACTTCATGTTTTTTAAAGATCCATAGATGTCGTTTGAACACACAAGATCAACCTACAAAATATCTAACCAGTACCTTTCAGTTCTATCAATATTATCAAAAAGAAGAGAAGCCTCAAAAATTGTACAGGTCAGCCTTTTTTTGGGCTGGGACTATATTACTAAATATAATAAATTATACTGGATTGAACTCTGGAACAAAACATGAATATTAAGTAGAAATTAAGAAAGTTTGGGGCCGGGGATTTAGCTCAGTGGTTATGCCACCTGTCTCGAAAGCCCAAGGACTGGAGTTTGATCCCCAATACAACAAAAAAAGAACTCTAAAGAAAGTTTTAGACTTTTAGTTAATAATAATGTTTTAGCTCAGTGGTTCTGTCACCTGCCTATTAAGCGCAAGGTCCTGAGTTAGATCCTCGGTAAAAATAAATAAATAAAATAATGTTTCAGTCTTGTTTCACTAGTGAAATACATGTACAATACTAATATGAGATGCTAATAATAGGGTAAATAGCATGTGGGAGAAATGGAAGCTCAGTAGTTGTTCTCAATTTTCTGTAAGTCTAAAATTATATTAAACATTAAAGTTAATTTTACACAAAAATATTTTAAAACAGACAGCACAGATATTACTTTAATTATGTTCATATTGTCTCATATTCATGCCTTCATAAATATGTGGTGTTTTACCTCAGGGAACGCAACCAATATTTAATAGTTAGAAGTTTTGGAGAAGAGCATAGTATAAAGGCTAAAATATCACAAGGTTTGTATAGTAAAAACTGATTTTTAAAATAATTCTCTGATAAAAAGAATCTGCTACAAAAAAATTTTATAATAAAGAGAACAACTACAACAAAACAAAAATACACTGATTTTATGATAACTTTTAATATGGTGGTATGAACATTCTTTCGGATATTTTAATCTTTCATGAGTAAAAATTAGTGCTTCATGGGATTTGTTATGAGGTACTATGAACTATAAATATAGATAGAAAGATTTGAGATTTAAGACAGAGATAAGGAAAACAGTAGCTGTATACCATACATCTCAAATACAGAGTAATATATTTATTGTCTGAAAGAAGACTGAAGTAACAAGCGATTCAAGCTTTAGAATATGTAGGTCCCTTAGGACACACAGATGCCCCAAGGGGTTTCTATTACAGCTTTTAAAATTACCTCAGTAAGTGCTTCCTATCACCTTTTATAAGTCTATCTTGTCAGAATTTTTTCAATTTTTATTCTTAACATAGAAACCTGTATTTCTATATTGTTATATACATAGATTTTTACACAGGAAATGATTATGGAAACATTTTGGAGAATTTCTTTCAGATATGTAAAATAATTTGCAATTTTCTGCATTCTCAGCTAGTTGGTTATCACTGGTTATATTCACTTTTTATGAAATGAGAAATAACTGTACATCGGATGCAAAATAGCAGCATTTTATACATACAACATAGCATACTCAATAACAAACCAAAACTCAGTTTACACAACTTGATGTTAATCATATTTTGTTAGTTTCTGGTAAAGATATAGTAACTATTTCATACAGAATGAATTTCCTGCTAAAGGCTTATATCATTAGTTTCATGACTATCATATTCAAAAGGAATCTGAAGAAATCAAGAAGCCAATAGAAGGGCCGGGGATTTAGCTCAGTGGTTCCACCGCCTGCCTCACAAGCATAAGTTCCTGAGTTTTATCCCCAATATACCCCCCACAAAAGAAGCCAATAGTAGTTGTGATATTTAAAGTAAGTGTCTTTGAAAATATTTTCCTTCTTAGAACATAAGCAATTCTATCTAAAAATAGCTTTACTGGTTGCAGTAGAAAATGATGAGAAAAAAATACATAATAAAAACTTTTCCGCTAGTGTTAAGGAATAAATGTCTGTGTCCTCCCCCCAAATCCCAAATTTGAAGCCCTAAATCCTAGGGAATCCATATTTTTATTAAAATTAATTAACATTATATAAGATCATAAGGTCATGGATCTGATTTAATGCGATTAAGATCCTTGCAAGAATAAACACCAGAGAGTTCATGCATGAAAAGCCATGGGAGGTCACTGTGAAGGCGGTCATATACAAGACAGAGAAAGAGACTTCAGTGGAAACTTACCATGCTGGTGTCTTGATCTTAGCCATCAAAATTATGACATTAAAACATTTCTCTTTCATAAACCACCTAGCTAATGTCTCGCTGTTATAACAACCTGTAGCAATTAGGGTAGAGTGTCAATTTGATTGGTCTTGGGTTCTGACCTGAAAATTGGGGAAGCATAATTCTGTGTGTGTCTGGATGTGTCATGGAGCCATGACCTTTAGTATTATACACGGTCTCTTAACCCATTGTCTTTGGTGCTGTTTCCCTCCTCTGCTTCCTGGTTGCTCTAAACTAAGCATCTTTACTCTGCCATGTATATCTGTACAATGTTTCTGCCTTGGAGCCAGGAGGCCATGCACTGAATTCCCTGAAATTGTGAGCCAAATAAAACCTCTCATCTTTTAAGTGTGGTTAAAAGGTATAATGTTCAGCAAATGAAAAGATCACTTAGACTAATCCAGAAAACAGTTTAAGGAGACTAACACAATCAGAGAACCTAGAAAATTTAAAATAGCATTTATAAGAACTTAAGAGTCTGTTACTATAATATTATGCTGTTGATAAAGTACTAGGGATTCATAAACCCTACAAAATGTGGAGGGAACTTGAAACATCCATAAAATGAAATTATTTTACGCATTAGATAGTAAATGCAGATTATGTTTAAAACACATTATGATTTAAGTAGAGACTGGGGAAATTCACTATTGACCAAAAAGAACTTGTGTACATTTGTCTAAAATTGGTCATTTTTCACATACACTGTGCAAGTTAAGGCAAAATATTATGCCACAATATTTATTTATATTCATTTTGATATATTATGATATATAAAAAATAATCAAGTGTCAAAAGGAATTTTTGAAATGTTTATAGTTTTCCTTAATCAATAAGAAAATAGAGATTTTCAAATTTAGTAAGGAATATCACACATATTATTCCTCTTATAAAATAGCTAAGTAAAAATTTTCCTTTATTAAATAACATTAAAATAACACATTTAAATGACTACATGAAGATATTTGAAGTGAGATAGCAAAAAGTTAAGAAATTTAATATATATCTATCTCTCACTTTATAGGTATTATGCTAAAGATAGTGGAATCATTCTGAAAATAGAATCATGTTAGTAAAATCCTTGCCCAGAAACATGCCATATACTTTTGGGAACAGCCTGGATTCGTGTACAGTGGGCCCTTGACCTATAAACTCAATTCATTCCCGAGGGCGAGTTGTAACTCAAGTTGGTCAATTGCCTTCAAAGTCTTTCTCTTGTATAATTTTAGGCCACACTTTCTTCCAGGCAGATCTCAGTATCCTTAGAGAGACATTGGCCCAGGATTTCTCAGTTAATCCTTCACAGGAAAGGATGTTGTAATGTTCCTTCCAGAACCCCTTAAGCATTAAATTTGTATTTGAGACCATCTGGAAGCACAAGTGGCCAACATTTGGGTCATAACTCAAGACTTTGATAGTAAGTTAAAACTAAAATACTGGTCAGAACCTAAAATGTTTGTATATCAGGCCGGTTGTAACTTGAGGGTCCAATGTAGGTATAAAACATTAAATTCCCATAAATGTATTAAAATAATAACCATAAAATATGGTTAATGGGTGACCTTGGATCCAAGAGTAATACAGGTGGAGTTGGTGTCCAATCAAATTATATACTGCAAAGATTTTAAAACTTTAATTAATGGTATATTTTCCAACTTTCCTAATAAGTATGTACCCAAAACAGAGACTACAATTCTGTTATTTGGAATTGTGTAGATGTAAAAATATTCAAGTTATTTCACTAAGTTGTTTGACTTCAATAAATCTAATAGTCTTGTCTATTTAAAAAGAAAGAAAAGCAAAATTTAAACAAGATTATTTTTCACAATAATTTTATCGGTTAAAATGTTGGAAATTAATCTATAAATATAAATCTTGGTAATTCAAGGTGAAATTTTTATTATTAATTTCTGTTTCTAAAATAGACAGATTTTCATATAGAAGTAGTTTCCTCTACCATCATTAATAAGTCCAAATCACTCAAGCATAGTTTTTTTTCAAGTTTACAAATGATTCCAGAGACCTGTTGTATCTGCATTGGAAAAAAATATTTGGAAAGGCATTTTGCAAAATTAAACCTGTTTGCATGTTATGAAACTAACACCCACTTCAATATGTTCATTTTAATGAATATTCAATGTGTTAATTTACTGTCCTTTAGACAAATCCAACAAAGAGCATAGACATCTCCACCCCTGAGATGATGAATGAGAAGGCCTGGCAGCAGTTAGTGAGGATGTCACTCCTTTTCCCATCTGGAATCATACCTCCCTTGATTGGAAAATACAGAAAAATAATTTAAAATATCTATTCTCAATGCTAAGTTCATTGTTCCACAAAAAGATATGTAAATGAGAATAGCAGAGGAAATCACTGAACTTGCTGTTGGACACTTCTAGTTAATCGATGCAACCTGTGACTTATATACAATATTCTAGATAGACTACCTGATAAGCACTAATGTTATTTCAAGATATTAAGGAGAAAAATCACAACTAATATTGAGAATTAGGTCTCAAGTAATTTCTTCATTTCCTTGGGAATAGCTAACAAGATTGGTCTGGGAAGGATAGAGAGTTTTAGGAACTGTTGAAAAGTACTTTGTAACCTCACTCATAGAATAAATACAAAAGTGTCATGGTACTTTGATCACTTAGATCAGTAACCAAAATTATTTCTTTAAAAAAAGCAAAGTAAAATGTTTATTTATATCTGTTCATCTAAAATGAAGTTGCAAGTGAGGGGAAAAATGAATATATTCATCATGCACATTATAATAATTGAAATAAAATATTTTATTGAACCAATCTCCTTTAAAATATTAATGACTTTAATGTAAGGTCTAGTGAATATTCTGTGACTTGTTTGAGTGAGTCAATCTCCATTATTTGTCTAATTGGTGATTCGCATAGGTAACACTAAGGCATTAGCTTTCCTTTGCCTCTTTATTCTGATTTTTAATTTTTTAAATTTTATCAATATAATTTATTTTCATTGAAAGCTATGTTTATTTTATTTGTCTTTTGATCTTCGTGTACCATTTGTTTTCACTGTTACTGTTTTTTGGGGGGTTATGATTTGATTAAGTATTTAGTTTTAAATTCCCCAA
Organism: Heterocephalus glaber; assembly: GCF_000247695.1. The sequence goes on from NW_004624777.1 coordinate 16,188,374, forward strand.
TTAGTATGATCATTACAGTGATTTCAAATATTTAACAGGAAAATTAAAGATTATAGCATGAAAAATAGAAAGAGATGATAATGTTTACAATAGAATGGGATAATCTATATTTCAATTTGTAAATTCCCCTTAATATTACCATAATTATAATATTTATTTTATTAGTTTTAAAACCCTCAAAACTTATGTCTTTTTGGAATCATAGTAACTCAAATAGAGTGAAGGACAAGCACTTGTAAAATAAATGCTGTTTAAAAAAATTAGCATATCTGGACCTATAAGAAAATAACATTTATTTAGAAACTTCAATTCTAAATCAAAGGTCTTAAGAGGCTGAACTTATTACATAGTATATTAGCTAGTAAGAGATTGATATTTTAATGTAACTAAAAGATAATTTTACATTATGTTAAACTACAAGTCTATGTTTTATCATAATATTCCAAATATGATACAGGAGAATTATTTTTTCAACTGAAATTAAACTTCAGTGGAAAACTGATTAAGTAGCAATATACCATATGAATCCATGCAAATTTCTTACATTATGTTTTCATGTTGTTTAATAGAAATGTAAAAAAATTAAAATATTAAAAATGTAAGAAAAACTGAAAATATACATAAAGGAGATAAATTATAAGACTTTACCTTCTTTCTCTTCCTCTCTGTACCTCTCTCTCTTATTTGGTTGTTTCAAATAATTTCAGAATTATAAAATAGAACAATAGTACAGGTTAAAGTTTAATTAAAACCATGTCGATATTAGACCTAAATAATGTTCATTTTAGATCTTTTCGAAAATTAAACTTCTCTGATTTAATTTCTAAGAGGTAGGTATACTGCCAAATGCAGTGAACCAATTAGAAATCTTATTTGCTCAGTTTTAGTGAATAACTGTTATTTCCATTGTAAGCATGTATGATTATATTTAGCAAAATGTTAATATGGCTGCTACTGTCTGTTACTGTGGGTTATAAAATGATGTAAAAGACTTCTTCATATTAGCACAGATATGATTGAATACGCTGTGCATATCCCACGAACACATGATTTCTCTTTTGCTTTAGTGCTTTGATTCTATTTTCCTGAAATAAAGATCATGTCTTTGGGCTGTAGAAAGATCTTTTTCTCTTCTGAAATTATCTGAAAGTGTTGTACTTATATTTCATGTAGGAAGTTCTATAGCCAATAAGATGTGAAATTATGATGATAAAGATAATTTTTCTGTATCACTTTTTCAGGGTTAATGTGACATACCATTGCTCTTTAACTGTAAAATAATAGCATGATTTCAAATGGGAAACTATAGTTGGGAAATAATGTTTTAAATTACCTTCAAAGAAAGTCATAATTATCACAAGAATTATTTTACATTTTCTTTATATCTGATATTCAAAATGTCATTCATATGGATTCTATTGTAATGAATGTTGTTTAAAATAATGTGATTTTAACATCATAAATAATGTAAATTAGGATGAAAAATCTGTTTATGAGAATCCCTCTCAGATAAGATCTTGAAGATTAGGAAATAACACAAACATAGATCAGAAAATATTTTTGGTTTTATGTTCTAAAATCAGATGAACAAATTGGAGGACTATTGTGTAAGTCATATAAACATTACTGGCCATTGTAGAAATATAAATTAAAACAAAAATATAATTCCATCTTACTCCAGAAAGAATGACCATCATTAAGAAATTATATACTAACAAATGGTTGCGAGGTTGTGGGGGAAAAAGGCATCCTTCTACATTCTTAGTGGGAATGTAAACTACTTCAACCAGTACAGCAACCAGTATAGAAACCAGTATGGAGGTTCCTCAAAAAACTAAAACTAGAAATTCCATTTGGTATAGCTGTTCTCCTTCTAGGTATCTTCCTGAAAGAGTTAAAGGACATCCTATTACAGTGATACATGCACACTTATGTTTATGACAGCATACTTCACACCACCTAAATCATGGAAGCAACATCCATATCCATCATTAGATAAGTAGGTAAAGAATGTGGTGCAGTGTTTACAAACAGTGAATGAAGTACTACTCTCTACAAAGAAAGAGAAGTCATTTTAGGAAAATGGATGCAAATTTAGATCATTATCTTAAGTAAAACAAATCAGACACACAAGCTTAAATATAACATGGTTTCTCTTATATGAGAAACCAAAAGTATAGAGAGCAAAATAAATGATAGAAAATAAAAAGTAGGGAGATAGATCTTTCTCAAAGTGAGGGGAATTAAAAGATAAAGAGAGGGGCAGGAGGGGAAGAAAAGGGAATGAGAACAGGAATCAAAGTGTGTTTTGGACATGTACAAATTCCACATAACAAAGGTAAACATTATGTATGGCAAGCAAGTACTAATAAGAAGGCAACGTTTTCTACAAATAAAAATAAGATGGAAGTTTTTGACAAAGCTACATGAGAACATATGGAATTATTTGAATATTTTTATACCATTTGTTCATACATTCATCATATTGCTATTTGTTTGTAGATATATTTCATAGTTTTTCTCAAAAGAAAAAAATTACTGTTGGTTATTATTACTTCACATTATAAATGGCTAATATAATTCAAGAATTCTAAGGTTTTTTATTTACTTGATTAGCATCTTATCCTTCAGACCATAGCAAAGAAAGAAACAATATGATTTCCAAAACAGAATCTTTGGTTAAATCTGAAATATTCTTATTATATGTTTCTTTTCTTTTTTATTTATTTGTATTTGATGTAGCATGACTATGGACAAGACAATCCAGTGACTTTGAGTTGTAGTAGTACATCCACTGTACTGTATATCCAGTATAATGAATAGTCCAGCAAAAAAGAGCAATGTACTGTGACCCCATGCTTTCTTCTCTTATCTAATATGTGAAGTTTTCAAAACTATTTATAAATGTCTCTCAAATTAAGTTTTAATTTGCATATGTATGTATTTATTTAAGAAAGTATGTGATGGCCTCTAGTGGTACAGAAATATCAATGCTTACGTTTTTATATCAATAATAGTAAAAATACACTCTAAAATCAAAATAAAATGTGTGAGTCTCATATATATGATACCCAAGATTTATTGTAATTCTTAGAATTATCCTAAAAGCATTAATATATAGACACTTAATAAAATACATTAAATTTTCACTTATATATATAAATTCTTACATATATAAGGTTAGTAAACATTTTATTGTATTTTTATGACATTTATTCAAATTTTGAAAAATTTATGGATGGTGTAATTATGAATAGAGAAATAACTACAGCAATGGTAGCTAATATTGAGAGTGTGTTTTGTGTCAATATTGTACCATTTTATATAGTACAGGTTTTAAAACTGCATTAATCAGTTCAATTCACACTACTTTAATCCATATTTTATAATAAAACAATACACAGCCTTGAAGAATTATGTATGTAGGCTCACATTCAAATTTTTTTGTCTATGAGCCAAACCTCTTAAAGGCCATTTTATATCAACACTCATTATAATGACATGACACTTAAGTATGGAATGTATATAACCAATTCATTAATAAAATTATGATGATGTTTAAGAGAATAAGATAATGGACTTTTACAGTGGTGTGAAATTTAACAACATGCAATTTTTTGAAAATTGTAATTATTATTGTATTTTACAACATATATCAAGATCTCTATTTCAAAATACTTTAAAATACAGACTGTATTTAAAAATTTTATATTGGAATAGTTGATATATATTACTAGAACATATCAAAAATAGATATTAAAATATTTTTGTTACTTTATATAGGAAACTGAATTATTTGAACATGTATGTATTGTATATGAGGCATATTGATACTGTTTTAAGATTTTTTTGTTTTGTTTTGTTTTGTTTTAAGATTTTTTAAGAATAAAAAGACTTCCACAATTTTTCCAAGTGTGGATTATATAATATCCATGCCCTCTTCCTTTTTTATTTTTCTTTTTTTCCTTCTTCCTTCCACTTTAAGTATTTCTGTGCATTTATGTCTCTGGTGTTTTTATTATTAAAAAATTACATGGTAAAATGAACTAATTTTAGTGTCCAAATCCATGAATTTTAGCACATGTATAGCTTTGCCTAATGAGCACTGAAATAAAAATTTCAATTCCATTCCTTAAAAAGCTTGTTTGTGCTTCCATTTTCCTCTAAAATGGCCTCTTGAGGTCCACTGTTTTTTATTTTTATGTTTCTTTTTCTTTTCTTTTTTTCTTTTCTGGTGTAGCATCCAAATGAGATCATTATAGTGTATCACATTCTGGAACTTTTTTTTTTTCTACTCAGCAAAATGTCTATGAAAGGCCTCTGTGATTGAGTTTATCAATAGTTCATTCTTTTCTATCTCTGGGGAGTATTCCTTTATAGTCCTAAAGTTTGTTTATCCATATACATCTTTAAAGGATATTTATGTTGTGTTCAGTTTATAGTAATAATGAAAAGTTCCTCTTGTTCAGTTTCTATATGAAATTTATTTTTTATTTCTCTAGTGTAAATACCTAGGTGGTCATGTGGTGGGCTAATTTTATGTATTAAATCTTATCTATTTGTAATTTTAGGATTCTTATTTAAAAAGATACTTCAACATGATGTGTTATTTTTCATTGTTTGGTCATTTTTCCTCACCACTCACAGACAAATTCCTAGTACCTATTTAGGAGATGGTCTAATTTATTGAAATTTCTCAATCTGTGTTTTCATCACAGATTTAACAGTTACTTTGTATGCTCTCATTTCTCTCTGGTATAAAAGAGAAATACCATTGTTTGACTCTCATTTCTATACATTATTTATTTAACATTTTGTTTTATTTTAATATCCACATAATATTTATCACATGAACATAAAATAAAGATGTGTTTTGAGCATATTCTTTTCTGGATGCATGCATTTCACTACTAAGTCAGCTTTGATTTTTATTATGGTATTAAGTAGGAGCAGGCACGCATAGGGAATGAAGAAGAGCAAATACATTATATAGAGATATTAATTGGAAGGTTCTCTTTTGATTACTGTATAGGTCAACAAAAGGGTTATTGGGAGAAAAATATGCTCTTTTCTACTAAGCAACAGCTTTCATTGGACAAGCTGCAATTAACAACCTTCACTAGAGCAGTGATAATAATGTGTGATATGATATCTTAATAATCATTTCAATTGGCTATTAAATTGCAGCTTTTCACATTAAAATTTCTATACTCCTCTTGTGGAAATCCACATGAAATATGTCATATCTTGGCAGTATTCTGAAGATTATTTGTAACCTCTGACTTACACATGAAATCTCACCTACACAAAAATTCTGCTTTAGAAAAATGTTCTCTGCAGTCTAACTCCCTACTGATTATCTATTTACCTAACTAGCTACCTACCTGCCTCCGTATCTACACATGCATCTATCATCATAATCTTCACCTATCATCTATGATGTATATATTATCTGACAAGCAATCTGTATTTTTCATTCTGAAAGTGTCTAAAATCTTCATAATTATACCTCTCTCATGCTGAGGTTGTATTGGTCAGCTTTTTATTGCTGGGAGTAAATATCTAACACCCATGATTTAAGAGATGAGAAGCTTATTTTGACTCATGGCTTCAGAGATTTGTTCGTGGTTTGCTGATCCCAGGCAAAGTCAGCAAGGTGGAATGGTGTATTCGAGGAAAGCTGCTCAGCTTCTAACCTCTGGGAAGCAGAGCAGAGGGAGAGCCATTGAAGAAGGAGCCATGGACCAGACATAGTATTCAAGTTCACTCTGCCATAATCTACTTCCTTCAACTATGCTCTTCTTCTTAAAAATCTATTCCTCTATGAATTTCTGAAAGCCCATTCCATTATGGTTTTGAGATTAGAGCTCTCACAATCTAATCACTTCTCCAGTTGAATTTTAATCTAGCTGAGAGTCATGATTAAGCAGCCCATGGGATTACTGCAATTCATTTCAGTTACAAGGGGAATAGGCTTAGCAGCAGACTCCCAAGTAGATTGCCTGATAGTCAAGACTAACTATTGCAATATAGTGGGTCTTTTCTGTCCACTGTTCTTGAACACAAGACATTCAAACTGCCCTGGGAGTAGCAACAATTTATAACATCCTTGCTTGTCCTCTTCCAGAGTTAATCCTTATTGGGGATCAATGTCATGTCGCTCACCAGGCAGAGTCCACAGTGAATGGAAGTCACAAAGCCCCCCTGGCTCATTAGGAGTGATTACAAGTGGGTCAAACTTGTCTCCAACCATTGTTTCCCAGTCAAATTATCATTTCTATATAAATCATAGCATCATATAGGTACAGGTGCCTGTGAGTTCATGAACATACTGGATCCTTTCAAATGTCATGCCTTCTTATCAGAGTTTTCTCTCTGATTTGATGCTTTAACGACCTTTTTGAGAGCAGCCCCAGCATTCTTTGACACCAGCAAACTCTGGATGTTTTAGTACATCCCCTGTATCAGTCTGCTTCTGGATAATGGAAACACGGTACACAATACCCACAATCAGAGGAAAAGAGGATTAATTTGGCTCTCAGTTTTTTGAGATTTAGTTCATGGTAAGCTGGCTCCAAGGCGGAAACAGAAGGTGGACAAGCATTGCAGAGAATAGCTCTGTAATTCATGGCAATCAGGAAGCAGAGAAAGAAGGGAGAGACAATTCCTGGGCATGAATGTAACCTTCTAGGTCACACCACCAGTGACCACTCTTCTGCCCAGCCCTCACCTCTTAATACCACACTCAGATATGAACTCATCAGCTCATTAACCCACTGATAGCAAGGGTGCACCTATAAGCCAATAACCTGAGCTTCACCAAGTGATTCACCCCATGTCACTTGAGACTTTTGGGAAACAGTTTAGAACCAAACTATATAGCACATTTACTGTAAAGTTGGTTTACTGGTCAAATGCCCGCTATTAGAGAATTTGTGCCTCTGGCTCAAGCATCCCAATAGATAGAAGGGGAGGGATAGTTGAGGCTTTATAGGCAGTAAAGACAAACCCTATGAGACTGAAATCCTGGCTTTTTCAGGACAGAAGAGGTCTGCTATGCTCCGCTTGCTTCCAAGTGGTCTGTTTGTCTCCTGAAGGAATATTGACCTGAAGTGAAGTGCTCATTTTTACTGCTGCTATAACAGACATTCAGGGGCAGTAATAGCTAAATCAGCCTTGATAATGAGATACCCCACACTGTCTCTGTGCTGTTAGCCCCACAGAAAGCCTTGATCTTTGTTATCATAATCGTTCAGTTCACGATAACATCATTATACCAGTTATGGCGTGAATGATGACCAAATCTGGCCAATGTGAAATGTCTGGACCATATTTTACTTCTTAAGTGTTTATTGCTTCTTCCTTTGTGGATACTTTTTCACAGGTGTCAGTGTGTGATGTTGAATAGATCATACTTCGTTCCTATGCTCACTTATCTATTGATGGAGCTCCTTCATTCAGATATTCCAGCAGTTTTCCTCGCATCTCTCCACAAGAGACATAAACCACTGGCCTCAGCCAATGATTCTGTATATCTTCTCACTTTAGCTCACTCTTTCTTGAGCACAATGTGTTTGACCGAATCTACTCCTCTTAGATCTACCCCTGGGAGATACTCCTTGCCTAATGTCAGGGCCATTCTTGAAAATAGCTCTAATGTAGCCCTTATCCATTTTTAGATTGTCTGTACTTCCCATGATGATTTAAATATAAACGAAGTCTGGGTTTTTCCTCCCTACTTAAATGAAAAAGAAATTTCCTTCTCTATGCAGCACTTGGTACAAGAAGGAGTTGAAAAATTACAGTTGCTGTTAATGAAATAGGTTTCACAGTTATCTGCTTATCTAGATCATTTGTACTTTCTGGTCATGCTTCAGCTAAATCCAAGACGCACTAATTACATTCTAATAGACTTCTATTATGCTTATCAGCCCTTAATGACTTAAGGGTTTGACATGTCATATTATGGAAAAATACTGACCCATGGTCATGTAGCATACCATTATCAAATCTCCTAAGCCTATCAAATTCCATAGTATACCAAGATGTTATGTACATGTACCAACTCCTCACAAGGAATGTAATCATTATGCCAGCATGTACTGCAAGCATATACTAATAAAAAATAAAAATATAAAGAATGCTGGGGATGGCATGGATTTTGTTCAGAATCCAAGGGACCTCTGAATTTGGATTCACCCATTAGGCTGTGCTATGAGCTGCACACTACATCGTTATCTTAGCCCATATGGTAGAAACAACAAGTCTGATTCCAATTTGACCATGCTTATCACAAGTTTTTTTCTGACTTTAGATCCCAATCAAAATCCATAGTATTCTATGTTACTGGGTACATAGATCATAAAAGTAGTTTAAATGTGGAAAATATTGCACCAAATATTGGCAAAGTTCACTGCGGGCCTGTGGGTCTTTCTGTCTTGGGAGAAATTCAACACAGGACCTCTGTACCTTAGAGGTTTATGTCAGCATACAATCGACCATTAAACCCATACAATCACCACCAAAATGGTTGATCAGTTTTCTTCTTATGTGAAAGCATTTTATTAGGGAAAATACATGTATGAGAAACATCCATAAAACTGTAAAACAAACATGACCTTGAGGAAAGAAGAGGGAGAGGAGATTGCAGGAGGAATATATCCTAGACCACTATGCATTCTAAGAAAGTTCTGGCAAAACAAGGGGAGAGTATTTAACTCAAACTCATCAATCAGAAAAGACCTTTGTCTCCTAGGAATGAGTTTGCTTTGGTGTACCTGTCATATTTACTCATAGACTCAGTACCTTGGTCTTGTTACAGATTTTTCAATAGGTATCTGATCAGAGTATTGCAGATGTAGTCCTTAATCAATTACATTCTCTGGTGGTAGAGGACAGGGAGGGGCAGTGTACTGGACTTTGCAACATATTTTACAGTCTTAGGACTTATATATGTAATAGGGAAGTATATATAACATAGTCTATAATTTCACACAAAAATAAGGTTAAATCTTACTTTCTATTTTAACAATATGACCATAAATTATATAATTTGCATATATGAAACTTTCCTCAGATAAATAATTGGATGTAATAACACTATTACATGAGGAATAAACTATATATACATATGCAAAATAAATGATCTGCAATATTAAATCTAAAATTATCTCTGTGTGTAGAATATGGCTAAAGATTAGGACAAACTGTGAATGTGAGTGTAAATCAAATACTCAGCAAAGTAAAATCCTAGATATTATATATATAATTATTTAAATACAGTAAGGGTTTTAGTTTCTATAATAAGGAGATCAGAGTTCAGATACAAAAGTATATTATCTTTTTATATGAATGCAAAGAACCCATTGATGAGAAAAGAGTTTGGCTATAGGGAGAGACACAGTTTCAACATTTAAATACAAATTGGGTACATGGATAGACAAGAAGATTAACAGTTTATATATTAAAAAGGAGGGCCAGGGATTTAGCTCAGTGGTTTCACCACCTGCTGTGCAAGCTCAAGGACCCAAGTTCGATCCCTGGTACCAAAAAAAAAAAGGAGTTTTGAGGCTAGTTGTATAATAAAGTGTTCTTAGAGAACAAAATTAAGGTGATGAAAGCATTCCTACATGCAACACATATTAGGCACATTTGTCAACGAAATGTGAGTTAGGACAAGCTCATTTTTCCAAATGTTTATTGTTTTTATATTATTGTCTAAGTTTTATTTTATATTCAGTTATGAATTTGTAAAATTTTCTGTATTGCATTATACTTAAGTGTATAAAATAACATAGAATATATATATATATATATATATATATATATATTTCACATTGACTTGTGGACCCTATGTCTGAATTCACCTAGATTTAGAGTAAAGGAAAAGAAGAGAATAGCCTCATTCATTACACATAACAGTTACAATAAAGAAAAGATTAGGTGGAATAAAAATCACATTGACCAACTACCTGAAGTATAGGAGAAATTTATCAAGAGGATTAATTCTCTCTAATGAAAAAACACTTTTCTTGAAAAGCAGACTCTTAATGGTAACAAGTATGAATGGTTTAAAATGAAACATGTAGAAATTCTGAGTAGAACTATTTTGTAGCCTGCAGTGATTTGCTCAGTGTAATTTTCAAATCATTTACTACTTAATATTGATACTCCTACTAAAACAATTCATGCTGAGAAATGTCTGATTTTCAAAAGCTAATATTAATTTAAATTATATAGATCTGCATCAGTTAATTATATTCATTCAGTTATGTATTAAATGCTCTTTAATTTTTCTTACATTTAGTAGGTTTTTATTGTATGCAGTAAAATAGGTATTGTAAAGGCAACTGGCATAGGGATTTCACAAAGAGAGAATTGAGATTTTAATGATGAAAATGTGTTGTATTTTAATAATGTCTAAAGAAAATTTCCCTATGTGAGGGCACAGAATTATGCCATCAGCATACTTTCAAGTCTATTCCTATCATGAATAGTAATATTTGTCATATGTAATGTATATATTAAATAATTTTCTGATGTTCTATTTCTGTTGCTAGTTTTTTTCAAAATTTAAAAATTCCTCTAGCAAGCTTTTATAAATGCATATAACTTGATCTTCAAATATTTAATTTTTTATAGATTAGTTTGTTCTGACCTTTGTTGGGTAAAAAAATGTAAAATGTTTTACAAAGTACACATGTTGCATCTTATTTCAAAGGAGAAAGGTGATAAATGATTATTAAATTTTCTATCAAGAGTAATATACTTAAGGAATAGCTATTGATATTTCTGACTCCCAGTGTTGCATTCCCCAAACTCTTTAATACTATTCTACTATGTGATTTTTACATAAATACTTACTTCTGATGGAGAAATCAGGAGTGAAAAATATAAATAAAAAGTGAAATAGGAAATAAAATGAGATGAAAGATACTTAGCAAAAATATGATTATTGCAATCAACACTACAAATTACTTCAATAAAAAGACGCTCAGTTCTTCATTTTTCTTCCTGGGAGTCAGATGAGAGGAGAAGTTGGAAACTCTCAGTTTCCACATACTGTGAACCTGCCCAGTCAACCATGTGAAATAAGTAAAACTAAATAAACAGAAGAATGCTTTTCTTCAAGGTTCAGTGTACTGAATATGTTCAAGAATGTCATGGAGATTAAGGTTGAGTTTTTCTAGTATGGAATCAGTGAACTCAACCAGAGCTGAAAGGGAAGGTCACTGGTCACTATTGTCACTGGGTCATCAAAATTATTGGAGATTAGTTAACCTTAAGCAAAAATCCAGCTTTTTACAACAAAGAGAAATAACATTATTGAGAATGAGAGGATTCATTTAGTACTTTTGAAAGCATGATTTTATTTCCAAAAGAGAATCTGCAGAATGGAAGCTGTTTGTGAACACTGGAGGCCCTCAGTCTGCCAAAGTTCAGAGAAATGGTAAGGCTGGCTTCCTCATTTTCTTTCTAAGAATTGATTCACAGGTAGTAGTGAAAAATTAATGTAAACAAATATTACATGAAAAGTTAATGTAAACAAATATTTCATAAAAATAATAGATTTTGCTCCTATTCTCTAAATTTCCTCCTAGAAGTTGAGAATTTACCATTTAATATAATAAAATATTCACTGAGGCTTGAAATTATTCACTTTTCACTTTATAGTTTTTTAAGTTTCTAGACAATAGAAGTATTTCCTTCTCTTGGTTTCATTCACATGGTCAGTTGCATTTGTAAAAACAAGTCTTACCAAATCAAACAACACTGCACTGACAAGCTGTGAGCAGTGACAATAATTCCACTAATGTAGTTGCCAAGTACACTAATTATCCTAATGATGATTCAGTTGTCTGATAATCACATCCTCCGAGGACCACATACAGTCAATCCACACAGCTGCGGAGTCCTCTCCAAGCTCATTTTGCTTTTTCCTGTCTTGGTAAAAACTACATAATATTACTGTATTAGCATAAAATAATCATCAGGACTGAACATACAGACAGTTAAAGTGCTGAAGGGTAATTGACCAAACCTCTACATGAGTTGCTGAATTCTGTCACTCATTTCTCCAGTGTCCGAAAGAGCCATAATTTGGACCACAAATCTGGTTCCATCTAAAGCAATGCTGTGAATTTTGAAGCAGTAAGACTATTTATGTTATCCATTTATTTTATCAATGCTTGATAAAAATGTTTTGAAGACATAACTAAGTAATGCCTTTATAGGTTCACTAGTGCTTTTTTCTTGCCCTCCAGAATTCTTAAGTAGCAACCAAAAATAACTCTCATAATTTAACATCGAGATTTATAGTATATGATGAGAAGTATTTACCTTATCACAGAGGTAAAAATTTCATGAGGAGAAAGAAGACTTAATAAATGTTTATTCTCAGTTTAATAATCTTGTAAAATATATTTTACATTTTTTCTCTAAATTAAAATTTTTGATGAGATTTTGTCAAGTACTGTGAGGAATATGAGATTTTTACCTTGTTTGTATGCTAGCAAGTTAATCTTCCAGTTTCAGGGATCCAGGCAGAAGACAAGAACTTTTGGGTCAGAGACAAAAGATTTTCTTATCCACAGTACAGTAAACAGCACTCATCGCCTATTTCCCTGAGTTCCCCTTGCTCCTTAAATACTATAAGACAATGCGGAGTTTCCCAGGAGGGCATTGTCCACACTTTCAACTGTGTCACATCTGAAGAACTATGAATTTAGGAAACCCATCTTTCAAAATGCCAACTAGAAAAAATAATATTTGCACTGAAGAGAAAAACTGTCTTATCATTTAATCATTCTTATTTTTCAAGACTGTTTCCATAGCAAACTACATTCCTTGAAAATGTAGTAGAAAAAAATGCAACACATATATTTATGCTCAGAAGAAGTATATAAACTAATAGAAAATTGTCCCCCATGAGACGTGGGTCTGTTAATTTCCTAATTAACAGATAAATCTGTGACTTTCCACATATATTTTGTTTTGGTGTTGTGTATAACTTTTTTGTTTTAATTTACTGATTTTTAAGTGAAATGATAAAATGTAGGAAATTGAAACAAACATCAGTGACATGTTAAATTTATGTCGTCCAAAAGTAAATGCCAAGATAGAATTTGTCAGGAAAAAATAGCTTTTGTAGATAAAAGGGAGCAGGAGGAATTAGCTATAGCTTTTTGAAAACAGTACAGGGCTGGCAAATTTAAAGGGAAAAAGCTAGAGAGAAAGAGACTTAGACTACAGCAAATACTGAGAAATTCTCAACTAATCTGATAAAAAAAACCCTCCAGAATAAAGATTTTCTGATAAGGGGAGCCCCACTGTACTACATAAGCTAAACTCTTACCAATATAGACCAAACTGGAGCTTGGCTTGGGTGCTGTGTGGGGAAAGAAATATCGAGAAAGATCAACTTGTCAGCTAAATGTACTCTGAAAATTAAGTCCTGTCTTGAGAAATCTCATCAGTACTTAATAGCGCTTATAAGTAACCATATTGAAATTTCCATTCTGGAAAGATGGGTTAAAGATTCTTAGTCTTATGTTTTCTGTTAGGAGAATAGAAAATTAACATAGTATCCTATAGAGTAATGTAAATATCAACAAGAAGAAAGAAAGTGAATAACATGGAGATTTCAATCATAGTATACAAGAGAAGCAGCAAACATCTTTGAAATGAAGATAATATTTTTTTTTTTTGGCTTTTATGCCACAGTCTGTTAAACTATTCAACTCTGCCTTTGGAGTGTCAAAGAAACTATAGCAAGCACATGAATAGATGTGACTGTGTTCCAATAAAACTTTCACTAAAACAGTGACCAGCTGGATTTGGTTTGTGGATCATAGTTTTCTGACCTATGACATAAAATAGTATTCCTCCTTTTTCTCTCTCTCTCTTTATATTCAGTGGAAACAATTGAACAAAAACTGATAGTTCTCATCCAGAATGTGCAAAGCCACACATTTAAAGTGTGCATTATCTGCTTTTCTGTCAATAAAATACAGTACACATCATCCACAATTTAAAAGAGGAGAAGTTTAATTTGGCTTATGGTTTCAGGGGACTCAGTCCATGACCATTGACTCCATGGCAGAAACATCATAGCAGAAAGGCCTGGTAGGGCAAAGGTGTTTAGTTCATGCTAGACTGGAAACAGCACAGAGAGAAAGGGCCCAAGGGCAAGACATAGAGCAAGATCATGTTTCCATGACCCCTCTGGAAGTACATAAATGTGCTTTACTATTGCCCTGTGTGGCTTTCCTAAGCTTTTAAAGTAACACAATGAATCTTAAATAGCACGGTAGGTTTTATTTGAGAAGTTTCATACTTTGCTCTTAAAGAAAGCATCTCCGAAACACAAGCAGATCTACTGGTACATGAAACTCTTTGTGCTTTAGAGTTACAGAAGAAGGCTCAGATAAAGTTCAGGTCACAGTTTCTGTTGTAATGGAACAAGAAAGCATGTGCAGAGCTGAAATGAGGAATGAGGGATGTAGAGGAAATATAATATTTATCACAATATTTTATACTTTTTTCATTTTGTGTACTGAATTGGAGTCTATATAAGGAAAAATAATTTACCTATATTCAATTGTGCAAAATTTGATACAGAAACTAGAAAATAAGTGCTTTTAAATATCAATCTTTTCATTTTCATATTAGACAAAACAAAAGAGCAAGTGAAACTGAAAGCCTCTTATTTAGTATTGATTTTCCCAAAACAATACCAAAGATAAAAACTTTGGAAGTGGTCTCAACCATTAATACTAGAACAGAATGAGGGATAAAAAGGAAAATTCTGTGTAATACTGCACTTTTAGAAGTGTCAAGGACAGATGACGCAGGCTCATTTCCTCCAAGACTATTCACAAGTATTGCTTCACACCCAGCATTGCTCATCTCTAGACTCTACATCTTATTTTTGAGATTTATTTGTCTGTAGGACAAATAGTCTCTTACTTAATAAAATAAATCATTGAGAAAATAAAAAAAAAAATTGAGAGCTACCATGATGCTAGGAACAGAAAGAAACAGGTTGGTGGTGGATTGGAGATCACTTAAAATTGTGTATAGTAGAAATCAGAGTTAGAGCGAAGGTAAATGCTGCAAAGTGGCAAAGTCATCGGTCTGTGGCTTGTATTTGACTACTATGTATACAATTCCTATTAGAAAATCTCATACTTTCTCCTTTAAAGGAGATTGGCTGAAACTTCTTGGTTAGTTACTAATTATACAAAGGTACCTATTTTATATATCCTTTCAGAGCTGGATAATAAACATATTTCAATTTTACAAACTCTAATAGGATCCAGGGAGGTTCCAGTTCAGCGGTAGAGCACTTTCTTAGTACGCATGAGGTATTGGGTTCTATTCTCAGCACACAAAAACAAAAATGAAAACAAAAGCAAAGAACTGATTAGCAGTAGTGGGTCACTGAGATTTGTTTTGAGAAGAGTTCTAGTTGGATACTACATGAAAAAAGACTCATTTGATAATGGTTGATATCTACAAGGGCAGAAAGTAAGGTATTGTAATTCTTGAGCTAAATAATCACATGTTCTGCCCTGGAGAAATTGAAATGAGGGCTACCAGGAAATCATTACCTAGTTGTGTAAATCTGGACTTTTAACTTACTCCATTTTTATGATTATTTATAATACGTGACTAATACTAATACCTACCTACGGATTTGTGTGTGTGTGTGTGTGTATTTAAAACTTTTAGAGGATATGGTGAGGGTAAGAGACACAAACTTAATAATTTGCTTTGCATACTATCTAACAAAAATTTAGGCATTAACAAACACTAATTATAATTTAATAATTGCATTATACATGCAAACAAAAAGTTCTGTATTAAGAACTTTATATCTCTTCCGCCTTTTTTTCTTACAAAAATCAAGTAGTTATTTTTATCATCTTTATATAGATGAAAACAACTAAACATAGAAAATATGTTTGCCTTATAGAAGATAAAAGAATATTATTTGGGTGCAGAAGTATACTCAGATATCTGATTTACTGACTATATGATAAATTCTATTATTTAGGAGCATACAAATATTCATTCATGCAAACTATCATGTTTTATTGATGTAAATTAAATTGTTTTATTTATTTGTAAAATATATTTCTCAAGGGTCTACTTGTGATTATGGGAACTGAAGGATATTGGTAAAACAAATGTAGATATTATTTACAAGTGGAAATTTCTTTCAAAATTGCATAGGATATTTCATTCAGGAAAAAATTCATATTAACTATTAGGTACACATTAAAATTATATCTAGAAGTGTTTTACATAATTAGCACAACTAGTGGTTTGACAAAAATCTTCCTTTCTCAAAATAAAAAAATCCCTGACATATCTGAATTGATATTCAATTTGAAATGTCAGCCACCAAAAAGGATAAAAAATAAAATATGCTAACAAAATATAGAGGCCATAGCTACATTGTTAAATTCTCAAAGTCATATGTGTAATTTCCTGTATATGAGCTCAACAATGAGCCCTGCACCACTATAAGAATAGTATTCTTTCCCACAGTGTGACTTGGCCTGGTCATTTGAGTTCAGGCAGAAATGGTAGTACAAGTATTTCTCTGTTTCAAGAGAATACAGGAAGCCAAATTGACCAAAGTGTGAAAGGTAGACAGGGTCCAAAGAGAACATCAAACATTTACATTCTTTACACAATTCTTCAACTTGAGAAATCATGACTAGCCATAATTCTCTTAACCAGAAATTTTCTCTAGAATAGAAACTTTTTATACATCCATTCTGTAAATATATTACAGAATATCTGAAATAGAATGTATAATCAGGAAAGACCAATACTTCTACTTCTAAAACCCATAATAGCTTCTTTGTGAAGCTCTATCACAATTATGCAGAATAAAAAACATACATTTTTTCTATTTGTCCTCTAGGTGAAATTAATTATTAGGAAATATCACCTTTTTGGTTATTTCCATTGTGATGAGATCATTTTTTAGAATGAAAAACAACATTCTTTTGAATAACATTAAGGATATTCATAGCATTTACATTCTCAGAATGACTTTTACTTTAATTTTCTACTTCTATTATATATTTTACCTTTATTGTAACTCACTAGAGATGGACCCACTCTTTTTTACACTATTTTGGCCACTGAAAAGAACCCTGAATCTAGCTGTTCAAAAATATTTCTAATATTCATTTCCTCTGAAAAGTTTCCTTGAGATTTGGTGCTATATACAGGAGTTATATTATCACAAACAACTTATTTTTAAAGCAAAAGTGAATAATAGATATCATTTTTCATAAAAGCTTCATGGTCATCCAAACTACAGAGGATATCTAACTAGGAATTTTGTTTTTCATTTTTTCCTCACCCCATCTCATATAGGCTAAGTCCAGAAGTAGAAAGTTCCTCCCATCTTTGCTAATGGTTCTTCTTCTCTCTCTACCAAATGTAACTCTGGGCCATTCTTTACATATTTACATTCTCTATATATCCCAAACATTCTTAAGGACCAAAAATTTCTCTATCTACTCATGGCCATAAGGACTTGATTTATTTGTTAGACACACAAGCACATAATGATAGAATCGGGCCAGGGATTTAGCTCAGTGGTTCTACTGCCTACCTCGCAAGCACAAGGACCCAAGTTCGATCTCTGATACTAAAAAACAAAAACAAAAACAAAAACCTAAAAAAAAATATAATGATAAAATCTCTAAAACAAGTAACTTTGTGTTAGTTAATAGAATATTTGTAGAATATAGCTTATTTCCCTACCATTGTCTCTAATCGTAAGAAAACCCTTTATAGATTTATTTTTCCTGGCACAAAGCAATCTTTTTATTTTCTTTTTGAAAGCAGAAGTGCCCACAGGAAGGTTTTGTTTATTTATTAATACTGAAATTTACTTTCTTCTTGAAATTTTTCTGTTGGCATGGGGCCTTCGAATGTTAATCTTAAATAGTGCCTTCCCTACTCTCCCTAAATAGTACTCCCTAGTCTTAGGGTGGATGTTAAAGTTCAGAACTTCAGCTTGTGGTTGTCTCATTACTGATTTAAAATGTTTAATATAATTGTACTGAATATATTAACAATATTTTTCTATTCTAGCTATATAAAATGTAATCTCAGCTTTAGTTGTTAAAGCTAAAATTAAGAATAAACTAATCACAATCTAACTTAATTTCTGATTTTATACAAATTTCCTTAAAATTATGTATTGTTTTTAGAAGAAAACAATACATGTGTATGCAGGGTAGATGAAAAATACTTGCAAAGGAGAAATTGTGTAGTATAAAATAACAATCAACACTTACAAAGACATAAATAGGCAGCATCCAGAGATGGGGAGACTTGATTGGCACAGAAGTATTGCAGTAGAATTGGTCACAGATGCAAACAATTTGCAGATAATTAGAAATATCCTTTGGCATATTGGCTGACCATTAACATCTAAATTCATTTTAATGAATCTATAATTATGAAACTGTGCTCTGATGCGTGTGTTTATGAGCTTTCCTCTCCTTCATCTCCACACCCACTTGCGCATGTTCCTTATAGAGAAGAAAAACAGGTGCTTCTAAGTTTAGTGGTTTCTTCTTATTCATGATGTTGCTAAGGTCTATGTGCTTACTATTATAAGAAAAATTGTGTGACTATCTGAATAAATAAGTATATTCACCAGTATTTATTAAAATAAGTGAAACCGTCTAAATATGGTACATAAATATGGCAAAGTTAGGTGAAAATGCAAAGGGTTTTGAAGTTTTAATCATATAGGTTAATGACTGGGTCTTGTGGTAGTTTAATCAGTAATCAGGTTGTAATAATTTGCTTTGCTTTAATATCAAAAATTAGGTTTAGTATATTCACCAGAAGACAAAATCTGCTTTACAACTGTTCTTTACTACTGTCCTTTGTGAAATTAGAAAGAATTAACTGAGCAGTTAACAAGGTGGTGAGTCTAATATATTCACCCTGGAACTCTACCAATTTCTAACCCTTCACAACACAACATGAATTTGCTTGTTGGTTTATTAGGAAATACTTGAAACTTTATTCTTCTAAAATGACTTCAACACTGACATTAGAAAACATAGTATTAGAGCATTTTCAGGAACATTCAAAAGGAAGGGATACATATTTGAACCCATTAAGATAATTTTCATTTCTGTTTAGCTATTTTGTCTGATTCTGTATCCTCTAAATATGAAATATAGACCAGTTTTTATTATACCTCTCTATTGATAATAAATACATAAGCACATTTAAGTACTTATTTGATACTTTTTAAAACAGAATAAGATTTGAAGAGACATTGAAAAAATACCTGATATTGATGCAAAATTGTATTATATATTTCAGTAAAGACTTTCTTTCAGAAAAAAAAGCTATATATATTTTAGTAGTCTTTAGATATATTTTGTAACATTTTAAATATTAATATGGGCACTAATATTAATTAAATAAAATATTCACAATAGATAATTTTACATATGTGTAATAAATACATTTACATTTACTTGAAAAACTTTAATGTTGATAAAGATATCAAAAACTTGCTGTGAAATTAATATTCATAATAGAGCATCAGTGACTCAGAAGTAAAACACTGTTCTGTATGGGTAGTTTTTATTCATAAACAATTTTAAATCAGAGAACCATTAAACAGATATTGAAAGAAATTATTGATGCATAAATGTTAGGCAAGTGTCTAACTGGAACACTCATTGTTATATTAGGTAAGAATACAGAAAGAAGGAAAAATCTTAAAGATATTACTTTTTCTCTCTAAGCAGTTGAACTAAATTATAAAACAGCACATATCCAAAGAGATTATATATTAGCTTTGGAAGTGTTCTGGAAAAATGTAATAGTAAAACATTTCTGGTAGCCATTTTTTGAGACAAAAAAACTTAATTTGGCTTAAGAGTATTTTTTATATCCATGGAAAATATATCATTAAAGTAATCCTAGCAGCAAACTATATATGTTGGATAGAAAAAATGATTCATTATAAGCCTTTGGTAGTTCAATGCAAATTTTAGAACGTTTTACTGAAAGGAATCTTAGCAATCTTTTTAAGAATGCGTACATTCACGTAAGTATTACTAAACAGAAAACCTCAAGTAGGGCAAATCTATTCAAAAGCTCTCTACCCCCGCCCCCACTTCATAGCAATACAACTGTGTTAAATCATGCAAAGAGAAAACGAACAAATAATTCACTCCAAGCCTGGAAATCAATGTTGCAAAATACCTGAGAGATAGAGGCCACTCATCAGCAAGCCCAACCGGACATTAAGAAATTAATGCTGAATAACCAAGAGGATAGGAACCTGCTGCGGTGGTTTGGTTCAACGCTTCACGGGGCTTGGCTCACACAGAGCACATATACTTCAGCAACACGAGACGGGTGATGCTTTCTTACTTAGACTTTGTTGTGTCTTTGAAGCAGTAATTGGTTGTTGAATTGAGTTACTCACAATATACTTAGAATTAAATATCCCAAAGTGTAGGCAAGGGAGGACCTGCTGTTATTTTTATTTTAAAATCGGTGGTTTATTTTGGGTTGTTGCATTTAAACCATACTTTGGGGCAAGATTGTCGCTAACACTTCACTCTGGCCCAATGGGTGAAGCTTGATAGTAATCCTTGCTAGAAGTATAGTGTTTATGTGGAGCAGCTTCAAGGAGAGATAAGAATACTTGAAAGATGGCCCTGTTGATTCTCAGACGACACAGTACAATTCGGAAAAGGGGGCTCACTCAGTAGGGCTGATGTGGTTGATGCTGGCCCGGGAAGTGCTACTCATGCGTGGCATCATCTCCCGCGAACACCCGTGGGAGGTCATGCCTGATCTATACTTCTACAGGGATCTCGAAGAGATCAAAGAAGAAGAGCAGGCTGCTGCTGAAAAGGCTGTGACCAAGGAGGAATTCCAGGGCGAATGGACCGCACTGGCTCCGGAGTTCGCTGCTGCTCAGCCTGAGATTGCAGACTGGTCTGAGGGTGTGCAGGTGCCCTCTGTGCCCATTCAGCAGTTCCCCACAGAAGACTGGAGTGCTCAACTAGCCACGGAAGACTGGTCTGCAGCCCCCACTGCTCAGGCCACCGAGTGGGTAGGAACCACCACTGAGTGGTCTTGAGCTGCTTGTTCTGCAGACACTTACGCAAAATGGAAACAAGGTTGATGGAAAATAAAACACAAGTTTCCAAAAAAAAACAACAACCATACTTTGGGGAAACACACACACACGCGCACACACACACACACACACACACACACACACTATTTGGAACTGGAAAAAGTTAAGGTTCCCCTAGAACACTATTGAGGTAGGGAAAGAGAGCTAAAACTTGAAACTTGAAAAGGGTTAAAGCAGACTGTGTATCTGTAAAAGCTCAGAAGATTTCTTTAATTCTGTCTCCAAAGCATCCCTTTTGTTTTGATTGAGCTAAAAGTCCCAGATGGGAGGAAGCATAGCATCATCTCAAAAGAAACCACCGTTCTATTTATTTTTCAATCACTAGGCAGATGTGTTTGGATTTCTTTTGAGAATGGGCATCCCTCCACAGAATGTAGAAATATTTTAATAAGATGTTTCACAATGCAAATACCTAGAAAGAAAAGCCACTAATATTTGCAACTCTTTGTGTGTTCACCTATTTCAAGAAGCCTAACTAAATTGTCACTGTGTTACACAACTTCACTGTACAGGTCACAAGATGAATATAGTTGCAGATTTTTTTGATGAACACCAAAAGGAGTAATAATAATACATGCTGGTAAATATATGGTATTTTAATTTTGTCATAAATATTCATGTATTGAACACACTCCACACACTGATGCTACAGAAACATCTAAGCATGTCTAAAACACTTT
Organism: Heterocephalus glaber; assembly: GCF_000247695.1. The sequence continues at coordinate 16,210,274 of NW_004624777.1, forward strand.
ACATTTGTACCCTCTGCGTAGAATTCACCTTGCCAATATGTGCATGGCTTTCTCCCTGGACTTCTTCAGCTCTTTATTAGGATATTACTTATATCCTCATATGCTGTTGACTGCACATCTCAGAAGGCATGATTGAAATGGATTTAAGGTCTCTTGAGTTATGTGATGTTTCTGCCCATGTTTATGCACATATATCATCCTATGAAAGGACCTTCCCTGACAGCCCTGTTAAAACTAAATCTCTGTTTTCAAAATACTCTTCTTTCTTAGAATCCATTTCTATGCACATAAAACATATTTTTTCCTTAATGTTTCTTCTTGACTCTTCTTTTACAATATACACTTTGTGAAGGTATAGGTTATTGTATAGTCTAAGACATAAGTATTTAGAACTGTAGTAAACTGTGAATAAATCTTTGCTGAATTAAGAAGCAAATCATGCTTCATCTTTTACAGAACATGTAACTAGGAGAGCAGGGAAAGTAGGAGAGAGAGAGAAACAATGAAAAATTACCGTACCTTATGGTCACTGATGGAAAAAGAGACCAGAGAAAACTTTATATCAGCATGACAAGAATAACAATGAAATGAGATAAATGGTGTAGACATAGATACTGCTATTAATGTGAAACAAAGTTAAGACTCATGTAAATGCTAAACCACAAATAGAGATGTGATACAGAAAATAAAGGCAGAGATTCCCATTTCATTTAAGACTCACTGCAAAATGATTTTATTTTCTTGAAACTATAGTGAAAGTGTAGAGCATATAGGAAGCTAAGGAATGGCAAGATCCTTCCTTGGTCAACCCAAGATGATGCTTAGAGTCCATTTGAATACTAGCATGTTTAATTAATGCTAATATATAAAGGACGATTTTAAAAAATTTATAGTATGGTTAAAATATATATTTCATTGGTAAAATTTTTCTCCGGGTAAATTTGTTAGCAATCATGGGACTGTATTAAAAGAATACATCAAACTCATAAATATGCATAATTTCAATTGTTATGTATCAGTTAAAATAAATTTCTTTAAAAAATAAGAGCAGTTCAGCTTTCCATTGATTTCCATATTTGAATAAAGAACAGCGATTATTTCTCTCTCCTTCATATATATATATATACATATTTTTATGTATCTTTTACATACATCTTATATATATCTTTTATATATCATATGTACAATTAAATATATATTTGTGATAAAACTATATGGATATATATCTTAAAGATATTTTTCTACAGAAAATGATTAACTAAAAAGTGTGAGAGTTACAAAAGTATGTGTTCATTCAACTGTAAACAAAAATAATCATTCATATGTGGTAAATATGGATATTCTGTAACTCAGAATATAGTACAATGATAACTTCAGAAGATTTGACCCTGAATATAATCCACAGTGCTAAGACTGAAAAATATTAGAAAGCTTACTAAAATATTTATAATCTCATTAAGAAATGTATTAAATCTTTCAAGGTAATAAAGATGAAATGGTCTAAAAATACAATACCAGTAAAATGTTTATTAGCTCTAAAACAATCATTTCAGCCTTTTAATTTTTTTATCTTTTTCATGAAGTACCTTATTAAAAATGGTCCTAAATGATTTCAATATGCCATTCTGATCATTATTACAGTTTTTAATTGGGTGTGAGGCAGTAACTTGTTTTTATAAAATAAAAGGTCAAATATAGTCTTATAAAAACCTAAATTTGCATGAAATTATCATAGCTTTCTAATAGTTCCCTGGAATAATTGACTTTCCAATAGAAAATTAAGTTGAATATCATGATTTTGATTTCATATTTTACCGGTGACCATGGTGGGCCAGTTAACATTGATTGTCAACTTGCCTGTATTAAGAGATTCCTGGATTGTGAGTATACTGATCTCACTTCTGGATTAATCCCTGATAAATTCAGAGCTAAAGGATCTGTTAGTAGGTGTGACCTGATTGACCATCAGGGCTTGAACTTGATGATTATTTCAGGCCCCATACTACCTCTTTTCTGACTCTCTGTCACTCTCTCTGCCCCCTGGCTACCATAAAGACCAGCTTCCTTCTACCATGCCCTTCTACCATTGTGTCTCTGCCTGAAAGCCTGAAACTCCTGAAACTGTGACCCAAAGTAAACCTCTTCTCTTTACGCTGAGAGTGTCAGGTTCTTGTCCCAGTAATAGGAAAGCTGACCAATACACATCAGAATAATCCATGTCTTGTAATCGTGAGTAATACAAACTGCCATAATATTTATCTAAGGAGCTCTAAAAATATAGAGGGAAATATTAATGTTTGTATTGAATTTCACATTCAGGTAAAAAGTTCTAAGTCTGTGACTATTGCTACTTTCTTATACATTTTCTTCACTGTCTCTGGATTTAAATTTCTATTATTTTCTCTTTGATAATAAAATACATCTGATATTTTTCAACAGCAGCATATATTTCCTCTAAAAATAGTATAATTTTGCAGATATTTCTGAATTATGCACCTCTATATGAACATATTTTATTTGTGCTTATTTGGTTGAAAAATCAATATCTGCTAATTGTATAAATTCACATTGTGCCATTTCTGAATTGAATTTCTGATGATTCAACTTCCAAATGTATTCAAATGGAGCTATGTCATATTTCATTGTGATTTAGTATTTTGAATCTATGTAAATTTTTACAAATATCCCAGTTATCTATTACCATTAGTGTTCATTCATTGGCCCATTTGAGACAACTAAATAATGTCTATCCAATATCATATCTTTTGAAAATGATCACATATTTGGTTATCTGAAAGATTTTAAGAAATAAATATGTATATGTGGTATGTTTATAGATGCCTGATAAACACCATCTGGGAACGGTCCTTGGAGTTTAGATTTAGGGAAACCATTACAAATACATGTGGAGATTCTAAAGCTAATAGCTTGGGGGCCATTTGAATTATACAGTCAGTATTTTTACTTGTTTGGATTGTAGTATCAATGTGTTCATAGTATATTGACTGTCTCTTTAAAAGCATATCACTTGGTTTACTCCCTTCATGGAACTTATTTATAGTTTTTTTTTAGGGCTTCAAATATGCTTGTACTCAGATTCATTTACACTCAATAAATATGAACTTGTTGAGCAAAGGTAAATTCTGGGAAGATAGCAGAGTAGAAAGCACCATTGTCTATCTCCTTATTAGACAGTAATTGCACTGGCAGAATCTGTTTGTTTGAACTATTTCGAAAGCCTGAGGCCCATTGAAGGCTTTTGCCTTCCTGGGGAGGCTCAGATAGTAATGTAAAGCTCTCTATTCCTCCTCAAACATGTGGGCAGACAGCTGTGCCCATGCTCCCAGGGCAGGTTGCTCATTGCATATGAAGCAAAGGTGGGAGAAAAGGACTTTGCTCTCACAAGACCAGAGGTCTGTGTGCCCACAAATCCCTGACTGCTGTTTCCTACCACAGGAGTGGAGAAAAGAGTCAAGCAAGCACATGTGCATCTCACCGTACAGTTGCAAGATCCTCTGACCACAAGTGAGGCGGCTTCAGGAAATCTAATGGGCTGGTAATCCTTTTCATTTTTCTTTTCCTTTTTGGGAGCCAATGAATAGAGTATGACATTCAAAACCAACTTAAATGGACTACACAAAAAAGAACATGATAAAGACATTTAAATGTTTTACTACAAAATTCAACTAAACACAAAATATAGTAAAGTAAAAGGGGACGGGTAAAGCTAAAACACTGTAAAAAGAAATAGAAAAAATTTAATAAGTAAGTTCTTTCATATCAGTAATTAAGTGAATGTGAATTAAGCTTTTTGATCTAAATTCCGATTTACAAAATAAATTAAAACAAAATGGTGAAACTATAAGCCCTCTCTAAAAAATATACTTTGAATTCAAAGACACAGAGAGACAGGAAGTAAAAGAGATAGAAAAAAAATCTTAATGTTAATATCCTTAATAGTAACCAAAAAATAGCAGCAGTGGCTTTCATAATATCAGACATAACAGTCTTTAAGTTTAAAAATTTACAGAAGAGTAAGATAAACACTTTATATTAATCAAAATTTCAAAAAATCAAGTATAAGTATTCATGCACTTAGGGAAGAGACTAAATTTTTTTTTTAAATCAGCAGAATTAAAGGGAGTAAAAATAATTTCAAAATAATAATTAGAAGCTCCAATGTTTCCCCTCTCAATAACAGACGAAGAATCTGATAGAAGTCAAGTAAAGATATAGAGGGGTTAAATAACACAATAAATTAAGCCGAACCTACCAATGGATAAGGACCACTGTAAACGACAAGAAACCACAGACACTGTGAAAAACAGTACCATGATTCCTCAAAAAATTAAAAAGACAATTGCTGTGTGATACAGAAATTCGACTTCTGGATGTACATTCCAAAGAATTTTAAGCAAAATTTCAAGGAGATTTCTCAAACACATGTTTGTAGCAGTATTCAAATATTATTCAATATTTAAAAAGAAGAAAATTCTGAAATCTCATGTGGTATTGACAAGTCCTGAGGACATTTTATTTAGTGAAATGAGACTGTAATGGAAACAAAGTCTTTGTAAATAGGGAGGGGTAGAGGGGTTGAAGCAAGGGCAGAGGAATGGGGAAAAATAAGAACCAAGGTACATCATGTAAAATGTACAAATTCCCAATGATGAATGTCATTGTATTGTATACCTAAAATGTACCAATAAACCTAATGAATAAAAAAAAGAAGCTTTATTTTGTCTCTTTATACAAGGTACTTAGATTAGTGTGATGCTGCAGTGTAATAAAAACTGCATTGTCCCTTGGTATCTGTGGGAGTTGTTTGCATGAGCCCCTTCCTCCACTCTGAAGCTACCAAGATTTGCAAGTGTTCAAATCCTTCATATAAAATGGTGAGTTATTTGCATATACCATACACATTTTCTCTCACAGACATTAAATCATCTCTATTTTGCATATAATACCAAATAAAAAATAAGTGTTATGTAAATAGGTATTATAATATATTGTTTATTAAATAGTGAGAAGAAAAAAACCTCTGTACAAGTGCAGTAGACATTCAAGTCTTTTGTATATCTTTTCCTTCCGTTATTGGTTGTATCTACACATGTGTAAACCTCAGATATACACAACCAGTATATATTTTAGTCTCTGGCCCCATTTCATGGCACATCTTTTCTAAAAGCCTTGGAATCTCTTGATTGTACACTCTTAATAGTAGTAAAGCTTGACAGAAAAAGCTGAGGGTGGAGTTGATTATCAATGGCCAATGGTTTAACTAATGATGCTTATTTATTCAAACCTCTATTAAAAAATAAACACCATCAGGAGCATGCGCTTTGGAGGGCTTCCTCTAAGGTGAACACATTCAGGGTTCCCATCCAGAGAAGGCATGCAAGTTTTTTGTTCCTTTCCTCATATCTTGCCCCATGCATATTTTTGTTTGGCTATTCTGAGTTGTGATATTCTACAATTAGGCCTACAGAGTGCACCCTTTTAGTGAGTTCAGTGAGCCACTGTAGCAAAAGATTGAACTCAAAAGCAGAAGTGTGGAAATCGCTAATTAACAGTTGGTCAGCCAGAAGCACGGATAAGAGGGCAGACTTGTGATCAACATCCAAGTGATCATTATGCTTTTGGAACTGAGAATTTGTTGGTGTGAGGAAACATCTAAATATTTTACTGAGCAGAAATGTTCTACACTATGCTGTAGAGAAAAATAGTTGTTTTTGTGTGTGTGTCAAGTGGATAAACACATGGACACAGTCGAATTGTAGTTGTGAAGGGCTGGGTGGAGAAGAAAAGAAAATTCTTGGTTAATAGATACAGAGTTTTAGCTTTACAAGATAAAAACAGTTTTTCAGATAATAGTGGTGAGGACTGCACAATTATGAATTTATTTAATAGTACCAAGTGTACATTTAAAAATGGTAACATGGTAAATTTTATTTCATGTACTTTACCATAAAATAATGGAAAATGAAAAATAAAATAAATATAACAACACTAACAAATAGACATTATTTTTTCCAAAAAAAATTGAGACAATATGTAATGAATAATGTTTTAGCCTGAAGGACATCAACACTGCCATATTGTAATATCATTGGATATTAAATTTGTATTTCTGTTGGACAATTAGGATTTATGAATTAAAGATCTTACAAAAATACTTTATTGCAATAATTCCACCATTTGATGTGAATCCTACTTTATCAGAAGTAAGATACATATAACTAAAAATTTATTAAATATGATTTAAGAATTATTATTTCAGAAATAGGTTGCTGAAAATAAAATGCTTTAAGGAATTTGAGTATAGGCATGTATAATAAAGATGCCAAAGAATATTTAATATCAAACCAAATGTTCTTTACTTTTAAATAAAAAATAGAAAATTATATAAAATATGATTATTTTTTCAAAAACTTTCTGATAGACACTCATCTGAAATTGTGGGCAAGAAGTACTTTATATGGCTAATGGCTGAATGTTGTGGTTATGACAGTATAAAGGAAAGTTTATGTCAGTGATTATAATTCTTGAGAAAAAATCTAAGTAAAACATTTCCACTTCCACTTGTGTTTTTATCCTTAAAGTGATGCTCTAAACCCCTCTTCGCTGGAACACACTTGAGATTTTCAGAAATTTGTTCTTGAATTTTGACCTTAAAACCCCACAGAAACAGATTTTATTTCACAGATCTTTTGATACTCTTCGGATAAAAAGTGGAGTTCATTGTTTCTTAAGTTTCTCAGTGTTTTGGATGGGATTGAGTTTTTACAAGTTTAAAGAAATAACTATCTTAAAAACTCCTCTATTATTGCAAAGATTTTTGCTTTTCTTTTTCAAAACATTCTCAAAACTAAAATATTTAAGTGAGATATGGTTTTGAACTATCAATTAGCTTAGTCAATATGGCTTAATGATTAACACTATGAAGAATTATAAATCAGGAATCTGGTTTGAATCCACATTAGGATAACAGAGAGAGCTCAAATAAACAACTTAATGCTGAATCTTAAGCTCCTAGAAAAAGAAGAGCAAGACAAACCCAAAGCTCATACAAGGGAGGAAATTATAAAGATCTGAGCAGAAATCAATGCGATGGAGACTAAGAGAATGATACAAAAAAACTAATAAATCAAAGAGTTGGTTCTTCTAAAGAATAAATAAAGTCCATAAACTGTTAGCCAACCTTATCAAAAAAAGGAAAGAAAAGGCTCAGATCCATGCAATTAGGAATGAAAAAGGTAAAGTCACAACAGGTCCAGCAGAAATCCAGAGGATCGTCAATACCTACTTCGAGAAACTGTACTGTAATAAAATGGAAAACACAGAAGAAATGGACAGATTCCTAGGAACATATGAATTACCAAAGTTGAACGAAGAAGATATAAAAATTCTAAACACCCTGATTACAGTCAATAAAATTGAAAATGTAATTAAAAATTTACCAACAAAGAAAAGCCCAGGTCCTGATGGCTTCACTGTTGAATTCTACAAGACATTTAGAGAAGTACTATTGCCACTACTCTTTAAACTTTTCAATGAAATTGAAAGGGAAGCAATACTTCCAAATTCATTCCTGTAAGCAACTGTTACTTTGATCCCAAAAGCAGAGAAATACCCAACCAAAAAAAGATAACTACTGACCAATCTCCCTAATGAACATAGATGCAAAAATCCTCAATAAGATACTGGCAAACAGAATATAGAGAGTCATCAAGAAGATCATACATCTTGACCAAGTCTGATTTATCCCAGTGATGCAAGGATGGTTCAACATTTGTAAATCAATAAATGTTACACACTATATTAACAGAGTCAAGGACAAAAACCATATGATCAACTCAATAGATGCAGAAAAAGCATTCGACAAAACTAAAGTGAGAAAATCCACAATAAACAAACTATCAACATTTTATGGATAGATAGGATTAGTAGTGTTTCGATGACCTCCCAAAGCCTCATGCAGGTACAGGTAGGGTTTTTCTGAGGGGGCTGGATCTAGAATGTGATGCTGGAATTGATTCATAGAGCAATGTAAGGAGTAGGGGTACTAGGGTTAAGGGTGTGTGTTCTACCTGCCCTAAGTAGCCTGGCTAAAATATAAGGGTTGCTTTCCAATCATTTTTCCACCATGAACCCTTTCTCCCCTGTGATGCCACCCTGCCTTGGAGCCAGCTGATTAAGGACTAAACCTCTGCAAACTGTGAGGTAAATAAACCTTTTTTCCTTTAACTTTGGGTGCTGGGTATTTTGTCTCAGCAACAAGAAAAATAACTAAGATAATTTTTATAGCTAATCAGGTAATTTCTGGTTACTGGATATATTTGAAGAATTATTTATTTTTTAATAATGTAAAGCATTGAAAAGTTCCATCACTATTTTATTTAAGAAGAAGCCAATATAAATTGCTTTTCCTATTGTGTTGGGTTCAGTAATCTCAATATTTCCTCCTCATTTCAATTTCAGAAAAAGAAAGATCTTAATGTTATAGTGAGATTTATATTCAGCGATGCTTGCTACAGTGCAGTGAGACCTACTATTTTACTATGTAGGACCACCGTGATACATTTAGGGATTGTGTCCATAGGAATTTGCTGAGGGAAAAGTGGATTGGGCTTAACTTCAGAGAACATAAGTGAGTGAGAATTTATAGGAAGGAAGAAGTTTGGTTACCTGTAGATGGAAAATCACTAAAAGCAAACATCAGAGTTAAGGCGGATTCTTGTAAAACACATGCAACAGGGTTCTTGTTTACACGTAGGAGATCAAACCTCAACTGGGTAGGGTAAAGGATGAGAAGTATGATTAGATTTACATGATGAATAAATACTGGGATGGGGAAGTATTATTACCAAGCTAGTTAGCAAGGTTCTTTGTTAACTGTATTTTACAAATAAATTCAAAGATAGGTCTAGGAAAAATGTCCAGATCTTAACTAAATTTTATTCAAAAAAAGATCTTCAGCATTCATACGAAGAATTTGGAATCACTTACTATATTCTTCTTACAAAGAATATTTTTTGTTTAGTTTTGGGTAACATTATAAACATTCTAATTCTCTTGCTGTGAGGGTAAACTATTTTGAATAATACTCTGAAGTGTTCATCAAGAGTAATTGTAACTATTGGTGTAAAAATTTTTAAAAAAGCAGATATGGCAAAGTCAGCTAGTGGTCCTAAAGTGATTGGCAGTGAAATTTTTTCTTTCTTTTTAACACAGGGTCTTGCTAAATTTCTAAATTTCCCAGGAAGGATTATAATTGTAAACCACTTGCCTCAACCTTCCAGGATGCTGGGATTACAGGAGAGCACCACCATGCCTGGCTGGGATTTTCCATTTTAAAATTACAAATTTATATGTGTCTTGGGGATTGATGAGAGCTGGAAAGTATAGGAGGTTTGTCTTGATATGGAATGTCTTCCTTGTTAGTGGATGTCAATGACTTACTTGGGGAGGGAGGAAAGACCCTTAGTAGTTCTTTCAAATTTTCCTGAAGGCTGTTTCTCTCTACTAGTAATTTAGCCATTTCTTTAAGTAAGAAATTATAGAATACCTATTGTGTGCTAAGTATAATGCAATGTAATAAAAGAACATATATTAATAAAGGTCTGAGGCCATTGTTTCATCATTTACTAAAGGATTCTAAAGGAAAAACTTCATAGGTAAATATATTTTTGACTTGACTACTAAATTATCTTGAATCCAGATTAAAAGTATAAATATGTGACAGAGTCTAAGTGATTTTAGTACATAGTTAGTGGATTTAACAATGCAATGGTCAAAACTTCTTTTGGTCTAATTATGATTTCATTAATGTTTCATAAAGAACTTGATTCATCAATAGGTATAGCCATTCTAGGTGATGTATTGTTATGATTTCTGGGAAGGCCAGTTAAAAAGGTTTATCCTCATGCCTATTAAATACTTAAATTATATTGGTGTGTGACCTAGTCTTTAATTTAGTTAATAATGCTACAGTTAAGATTTAAACATTTTTGTAAACAGAAGTGTAATGATGAAATATGTAATTATAAATAGACTTGCAAACTGAGCAAGGTAGCACAGTAGTGCCATCTGAGTGTCCAATAAATATAAAGTTCTTCATGTGTGAATCCATTGAAAAATATAACATTATTTTATGTTATTTCTTTCTTGTTCATGAATGCTTAAGATAATGCTTAATATAAAATAACAAAGTCTTGTTACTTTGGAGAGAAGGACTTCTTCCTCAGGTTCAATGATTCTGCTCAATGAGCCATTTAGCCAGAGAATGATATGAGGTAATTAAAATTTTATGCTAATCAGAGGAAATATGGAGATGTGTATGTTGGTTCTTTTTAAGCACTCTCTCCAGGGCACATACATGAACTCATCGAACGCCAAAATTTCTGCTTGCATTTTGCATAGGAAATGCCATTCAACTGGCTTTATAACAGTTGGAAATTATTTGTATGCACACTTTATGAGTTTAGCAGTTTGCAAGCCATTTTCAATGAATCAACATGCTGCATGACTTTTCTTGTCTTACAGTTGGCAAACATTGACAGCGAAACTCCACATGAGTGTAAACTGTTTATAAATTGAAAAATTTGTATTACATGGTCCTAGAAACGCAATCATTTTGAAAACAATTGCAAATTACTATGAATAAAACTTAGACACAGTGATGTTACTTTGGGAATAAAGGTATACCTATATTGTTATTATTGGTCATAGTTTATTGAATATTGTCTTTGGAGATTTTACTATAATTCAGTTTGCACATTTGAAAAATTAGGGAAAATTATGCATAAAATCTCTGTTAATTTTACATTGTTTCTTTTCTATCATTTCACTTTATTTTTGTATGTTTTTATGCATTTTTAACCCTTCATTAAATTACTAGTTGATTGATGAGGTAAGTAAATATAACAAATTCAATTCTGCATATTAAATATTTTCCACATTTCATTTGATTCTACAGAAGACTTGGTGATATCCAAATACATCCCATATAGAACAAGATCTTTAAAAACTTTTTGCTTTGAATTAGTCCTTTTGCAATGTGGACTTTGCTTTTATTCTCTGAAAAGAATAGCATTGTAAACATTCCTAACTAGTTAACAAAGGCTTGAAGCTGAGATATTTATAGTAGCTTACAAAACCCAAAATGCTTCAGTCTTTTTTATCTTCCTAAATTCACCAACAACTTTTTCACTTTTTCAGTCCATGCCAGCCACGTAATAGCCCTTGCTTCCTTAAACATGTCAGCCTGTCTCCTCATGAACTTGGATAGGGCTCCTTCTGGCACCAAGACCTTGCTGCTCCTTCTGTCTACTGCACATTGGCTCAAAATTATTCATTCTCAATGAAGGGTCAATAAGCCACCAGACTGTTTTGTCCAACCATGGCCAAGATAGCTTTAAATTTCCCATCATCTTTATTGAATTTTAAACAGATTTCCTCCTGACTAGAGTCACTCCTTTAAAAAAAAAAGAAAACGGAAGTGTACAGTCTCTACTGTGTTGATATTTAAATTTTCTCCCAGTCTCTTACTGGTATAAAACCAGAAATATGTTCTCAAAGATGTGAGGACAATGATCAGGAAAGGTACCACATGTACCTTCTAGCCCCTGGGGAGGGCACAAGGCTAAATTCAGTGAGTACCTACTGGTAAGCGGACAAGGCCTCAACACACTGACCAGCCTCCCACCTAACATCTTCCAGGATTTTTCTCCAAGATTACCCTAGCACTGAAGTCTCTCCTCCTTTGTGTGTGTGTGTGTGTGTGTGTATGTGTGTGTGTGTGTGTGTGTGTGTTACAGCCCAGTTGGGTTCATTTTCTTTTCCTTATTGCAATAGTCTTGAATATTTAACTCTCCTTGGAATATTTATTCTTTTACACCAACAGTAACTCCCTATCCAGTATTACATTGCCATATTTTCTCTCTTGTTGAGATCACTAATTTTCCTCTTAGATATTGTATATATCTAATGAGATATTGCTCATTGTTTGTCTACCTCCTACTAAAAGGCAAGCTTCCTAAGAGTGGGCATCTTTTCTTTTTTCTTTGTTTCTTTTATTTTTTCTTGAACTGATATACCCCAAATAGTAGAATAATATCTGGAACAAAGCTACCAGATAATATTTGTTGGGCATAAAGCATTCTTGTTAATTTGAAAGATGTGTGATATTTAATAGTTTGTCAATGTTGAATTTATCTTTTGTTGTCCTATGATATTATTAGTTTCAATTGACTTCAGAGAAGAAAGTGAGTAAAAATTTGAAATATCATAGAATTGATGAAAACAGTCATTGCATTTTTAAATTTTTTCTAATTAAGAATTATTTGATCATACGGGTTTTTTTGTCCTTGGTTCTGTTAATATTGTCTATTACATTTATTGATTTGTGTATGTTAAACCATCCCTGCATCCCTGAGATGAATCCCACTCGGGCAGGTTTTATGATCGTCTTCTTCTTCTTTTTTTTTTTTTTGGTACCGGGGATCCAATTAGGGTCCTTGCACTTGCGCAGCTAAATGCCCAGCCCCTTTTATGATCTTCTTGATGATCTTCTGCATTCTGTTTGCCAGTATCTTATTGAGGATTTTTGCATCTACATTCATTAGGGAGATTGGCCTGTAGTTCTTTTTTTAGGTTGGGTCTTTCTCTGTTTTTGTTGATGCTTGCTTCCAGGAATGAATTTGAGAGTATTGCTTCCAGGAATGAATTTGAGAGTATTGCTTCCCTTTCAATTTCATTGAAGAGTTTAAACAGCAGTGTAAATAGTTCCTCTCTAAATGTCTTATAGAATTCAGCAACAAAGATTTCAGGACCCTGACTTTTATTAGTCGGTAAGTTTTTAAATACATTTTCAATTTCATTGATTGATTTGGGTTGTCTAGAATTTTTAGGTCTTCTTTGTTCAACCTTGGTGATTCATATGTATCTAGGAATCTGTCCATTTCTTCCGGGTTTTCCACCTTATTGGCATATAGGTTCTCAAAATAGGTATTGATCATCCTCTGGATTTCTGCTGGGTCTGTTGTAATTTCACCTTTTTCATTCCTAATTGCATGAATTTGGGTCTTTTCTTTCCTTTTCTTAAATAAGGTTGGCTAAGGGTTTGTCAATTTTGTTTATTGTTTCAAAGAACAAAATCTTTGCTTCATTGATTTTTTGTACCTTTCTCTTAGTCTCCATTGCATTGATTTCTGCTCTGATCTTTATAATTTCCTGTCTTGTATGAGCTTTGGGTTTGTCTTGCTCTTCTTTTTCTAAAAGCTTCAGGTTAGCATTGGGTTATTTAAGCTTTCTCTGTTTTCTTAATATGAACATTCACTGCTATGAATTTCCCTTGTGAGACTGCTTTCATTGTGTCCCATAAATTCTGATATGTTGTACTGACATTGTCATTCAATTGTAGAACCTGTCTAATTTGTTTTTAAATTTCCTCTGTGACCCAAAGTTCTACATCTAGAATATATAAAGATCTTAAAAAATCAAACCTCACAAATTTAACAACTCAATTCAAAAATGGGCATCTGAAATGAACAGACATTTCTCAAAGAATTAGAAATAACAAATAAACATATAAAAAATGATCAACATCACTGGTCATTCAAGAGATTCAAATGAAAACAATATTGAGATTCCACCTCAAACCAGAAAGAATTGCTGCTATCAACAAATCAACCAATAACAAATGATGGTTGGGGTGTGCAGAAAAAGAAACCCTTCTCCACCATTGGTCGGAATGTAGACTGGTGCAGCCACTGTGGAAATCAGTATGGAGATGCCTCAAAAAACTAGGATTAGAGGTTCCATTTCACCCAACTAATTCTCTGTTGGGCATCATCTGTTGGACATCATCCCAAAAGAATTCAAAGAATCATACCACAGTTATTTATGCACACCCATGTTTATAGCGGCACAATTTGTAATAGCTAAAGCTTGGAAACAGCCCAATTGCCCATCAAATGGTGATTTGGATAAAGAAGATGTGTTTTTTTTTTTTAAATAAAATGAAGTATGACTCAGCCATAAAGAATGAGAAACTAGAGACATTTATAGCAAATGGATGCACATTGAGACCATATTCTTAAGTGAAATAAGCAGGACACTTATGTGTAAATACCAAATACTTTCTCTGATGTGAGAAATTGAGAGTGAAAATGAGGATCAAAATATATAACAGATGATGTGAAATAGGGAGAGAAGGTCCAAAGGGGAAGAGAAAGGGGAGTGGGGGGATAGGTGAAAGGAAAGAAGGGAAAGGAATAAATGTAAGAAAAGAAGAAAAACAGAAATAAAGTATTTGTAATAGGTAGGGGTGGAGGGGTTGAAGGAAGGGCAGGAGAATGGGGAAATAAAAAGAACCAAGGTATATCCTGTAAAGGTACAAAATCCCAATGATGAATGTCAGCATATTGTATACCTAAAATGTACTAACAAATGTAATGAATTTTAAAAAGTTATTTGAAGATTAATTTATTATTGATTTGTTAGTCAAAGTATAGTAGTCTGTGTATCAGAATCATTTTATGATAAATATATATTTGCATCCTTCTTTCAAGTTTTCATAAGATGTATAAAGTTTTATTTCTTCTTCTTCTTCTTTGAGCCCAAACAAGTGAATACTAAAAAAAATCAGAATCGTTTGAAAGATTTTTAGACTGAGGCATTTTTTAATCCTTACTCCATAATGAATGCCCACTATTAAGCTAATGCTTAGGTTAAGAGTGTCCAGAAAAATCCTAGTGGCAGAATAGTGGGAAAACTACAAAATTCAGATAGCAAGCTCCCTCAGTAGTGCACTTTGGCTTCAACCACAGCAACAATTATATATTGGATCTGCATGAAACTCTTACCTTTGTGTGATGTATGGATTCTGTGGCAGCCCCAGATATTCATTCTTGTGAGAGGTAACTCATGGTCCCCAGCATGACTTCAATCCTTCCCTTCTCATGGCAAAGCTACCAAAAGACCAAGGTCAGCTCCTAGCAAAATAAAGGCCAGTCTCTGTCTCTTTGCAGCTGCATTTTGGGCTATTAATTCTCCTCTTTTTGCTCAAAAACAGATGAAATAAGGTTTCAGGACATTAATGTAAAATGTAAAATTTTTCACTACTGTTAAATTTTGCTGATCAGGAGACAATACAGAAAGTGTACCCTGTAGTCAAGTGCTTATTAGCTTTCCCTGTTCCTTTTATGGCAAGGTGAGTTGATTAATATTCTTACTTGACAGTGGATGTGAAGTAGCATTTACAGTCAGGAAGGATATATCAGCCAACTTTAATGCAGGTAATTATATCAGAAACAGCAGTGCTGGCTCCAGGCAAGCAAATGCTGGTTGCTCTATTTCTCTCTGTGTGCCTAATATCTCTAAATACTAGAGTGGCACTTTGCCATGCAACCTCAGTTCTTGGATGGATTGAAGAAACATCACTGATCTTGAGTCCATCCAACACTCTCCTATGTCAAATTACAGGCACTTTTGTCTCTTAGAGTTCAAACTCAATGACTGATTTACTATTAACTTGTGAACTTAGATATCACCAATTTTTTTTTTCTAGGGCAAGAGGAAATCTTGGAACTGTAAAAGAAAACCAATACTTGATTTACTGTTAAATGATTTTGCAAAAAATTAAAATGAATGATAGATTTTGGGATATATAAAATATACACCATAGTTTCTCCAAAGTAGAAAAGTTCATGGTATTCATTAATATTATGTTATTTTGCTAACATTATTTTTATATTTTTGTTTTGAATATTGGATTATGATAAATTGTTTGAGGATAACAATATTCCTAAACATGAGATCTTATGTTACATAGACTATTGTAAATTTCACACAAAATAAAATAATAACTATTAATTTATCATTTTGAAAATCAATACTCCATTTTGTCTTCAATATATTTTTATATTTCAATGATTCAGTAATTATTGTCTTCATTTTTATTTGTAGTGCCAATTTTTGTAAATCTTTCACTTCATTTGTCATTATGTATGGCCCTTTCTGCTTGTGATGAAAAGCCTTGATTTTGATATTTAGATTTTTGGATCTTCATATCAATTCAGTTCAGAAGTTATAGTAAAAAAAAAGTAGATATGAAAGTCCTTGA
Organism: Heterocephalus glaber; assembly: GCF_000247695.1. The sequence continues at coordinate 16,226,400 of NW_004624777.1, forward strand.
TGAGCCTCTCTTCTTAACATAGGTCTGATTTGAGTGAAGTTGGATGAGCATTCGTTTACTTGTGTCTATGTTTGCATGCTGTGGTCTCAGAAAAACGTTTTCTGAGTTTTGTGTAAGTCTTGAAGAAACATTTTTCAGGGAGCACCTACAGGATTCTGGTAACCAATAATGTTTGAATGAGGATATACAGATAAAATTGACCAGAGCCTAGTCCATATCTTTATAAGAATACTAGATTATTGAAAGATTTTAAAGATGATCTAGGTTAATTTTTTAACAAGTGGCTTCCACTAAGCTCCAGAAAAAAAATAGATTGAAGTTAAAAGTTTGCATTTATGTTTTACCACATTATATCCATAAAAATGCTAGCAAAAATAACTCTTTATATCATATGACAGTGATTGCATTCAAGTTTCAGTAATAACAGTATTCTGGTTTTTAATATCTGACAATGAACTAGAAGGAGGAGTTTTAAAGAGGGTAGCTAAGGTTAATTTTGTAAATAGTTGTATGAGTAAGCTTTCCCATTGCTGTTACAAAGTACCCAGTGTCCATAACTTGAAGGATAGAATTATTTGGCTCACTGCTTCAGAAATTGCAATCCATGATCAGCTGGTTTATAGGCAGGAACATAACAGCAAAATGATGTGATGAGCCAAATCTGCTCACTTTATGAAAGGCTGGAAGCAGAGCACAGAAAAGCATGCAAATAGGCTAGAAAGATATACCACCAAATGTATATTCACAGTGACTCACTTCCTACAGCAGGGTCCCATCTCCTAAAAACACATTCAGCTATAAACATCATTGGATTAATCCACTGATGAGTGTACAACTCCCATGATGAAATCATCTCATTAGGACTCTTATTTCAGGAAGGTTGACAAAAAATATTAACTGTCACATTCCACCTCTTGTCAACTTGACACCAAAACACATCTTCTTAAACCAAACTTAATCTTCAAATATAAATAATAGCACAGTCATTCCCACACCTATGGTGTACCATGGTGTGATTATCCTATATAAAACTGAAAATGCACTAATTTATTTCACTGAATCTCAACATTTCAAACACTGCTCAAAAGTCCAAGTCCAAACCCTCCTCTGAGACTCAAGAAAAAGCCTTAGCTTTGAATCCTTTAAAAAGCAATTAAATACTTCCAGCATGCAATGATACAGAGCAAATATTCTCTTTCAAAAAGGAGGAGTAAAGAGATAGAAAGCAATATTGAAAGCCACCTGGGCAAACAATAAATCCTGTACTTCCATGTCATACGGTGACAAGTGAGTTCCAGAGGTGATTCCAATCCTTAGGTGAGTCCAATCCTGAGGCTTTGCTGGATGCAGCTCAAACACAGTCTCTCTTGTACTGGCTGTGCTGGTTTCCTCAGCTGTTCCTGGAGTCACCATTGCATCTTTGGCTTCATCCTTGTAGGTTCAAACACTCCTCTCTATCAGGAAAATAGTGCCTAGCCTCCCAAGAATTTCCTTTGAAATCTGGGTGGAAGTCTCCAAGACCCCACAACTTTTGCATTCTGTGTGTCTGAAGCACCACCACCACTGTGGAAAATGCCGGGGACTGCTGCCAGCTCAAGCCTTAGCTGAGCCCCCATTGGATAATGGCTGCTACAGGTGCCTTTTACTGCCTAAATGACTGAGTTCAATGAAATGAGCCCCAGAAAACCAATTCCATAGGTGACTCTTTTCCAGAAGGAGGCCAAAATGTTTTCTGAAATAAAGAAGTTTATAATTTGCACCTTTAGTCCTGTGATGGGTAGCATCTTCTTTATTCCTGAGATGCCCTTAAAGTTTCTTTCTTCTTGTCTAGTTTCAAAGTACTTGGTTTCTTTTAATGGAACTAATCTCAACAATTACACTACTATGGACTCCAACTTTATGGGTCATTGTTTTCAGGCCACAATTTTTGTTTTTCAAATTTTTCTATTCTTCTTCATGTCCTATTCTGTATCCTATAAGTCAAGCTGAAACCATCCAACAGTTTCCATGCCACAGCCTGATGATCAAGCTGCCATGAAATTTCCACTACCTAGTGCAATTACTCTATAGCATTTAAACTTAGTCTCTAAAGAGTCACAGCACATGATCAAAATGTAGGCACATTCTTTGCAAAAATGTAATAAAAATGGCCTGTAATCTAGTTTCCAGTATAGTCCTCATTTCCAACTGAAATATCATGAGCCTGGCCTTTATTGTCCTCATGCTTATTAGCATTCTGGTCTGCTGTGTACCAACCAAAATTGCTTATCAAGATTGAATCACAAGATTGTAAGACTTCTCTAGCCCACTTCCCCAAATATTCCTAAGCTACTCTTTTTACTAGTTCTAAATGTTTCTGAGCCACATGGCCAGGTATAGTCATAGCAATATCTGCATTTCTCTATTACTAATTTTCTGTATTGGTGAGTTTTTCCATTGTTGGGACAAAAAAACCTGACATTCGTAACTTTATTTTGTTCACTGTTCCAAAAGTTTGGAGAATGGTCAGGTATCTGGAAGAAAGAAACTCCATGATGGAGGTTTATGGTGCAGAAAAGCTGCTCGGTTTGTTTTAGCAAGGAAAAAGGGAAGTGCAGGACAAGACCTATACCTTCCAAAGTCATGGGCACAATAAGCCATCTTCTGCAGCTGCCACATGTGCTAAGACCAGATTCAAGCATGAACATGAATGGGTTAATTCACTTATGAATATAGTACCCACGTGACCCAATCAGCTCTCCAGATGTCCCTTAGTTCAGGCAACTTAACAAATAAGTTTAATCTTCATTGTAATATGGAGGGTATGAAAAGAAGATTAAAGATCTCTAAGAATTATCAAGGCAAATATTTATTTAACTGTTAATTAAAATACATTATCTTTGTTCTTCCTAATGCCATAGAAATTCCTAAAACCCTTATGTCACATCTCACAAATTTTTGGAGGTGAGTATGTAGCAGAATGTTTTCTTTTCTTTTTTAAAGTTTGAAAATACTCTTTATTTCAGGAATTACACATATTAGAGTGGATTAAGAAACCAAGTAATAAAAACTCCACTGATGTTATTGGCTGATAAAAAATATCTTAATCAAAATCAGGCTTTTTAGGAAAAAAACCTGAAATAAGATTAAGGAAATAACAATATTTGGGGATATGGACATATGAGAAGTTATCATAGCAGTAGAAAACTGAGAAAGAAAGGACAGGTATTCTCTTAGAATTGGGATAAAATTAAAATTATTTCTGAATATAATTTTTACCAAATCTTGCATAAATAGTAACTAAATAATAATAAATAGTAACTAAAATTTTACTTCTGATTGATTAATGTATTGTTTAGAATAATTCATAGATTTGTTAGTTTTTTGCCCAACAAATAAATATCAAAGGCTTATTATTTACTAGGCATCCTTTTATGTAGTATACTTCAGCAAAAATAAGCGTGATTATATTCTAGGGAGTAGATAGAGTCAACAATAGAAAGAATTTTTAAAAAATTATTGAGAAAACACAATTATATAATAAATTTATCACAAATGTAAAGTGAGAAAAAGAGTTGGGTGAGTTGAACAGGAATACCTGAACTAGAAAGTGGGATTGTTTGCAGTATTCTTCCAAGAAGTCAGTGTAGACTACATTGTAAAACTGAGTTGCAAGCAAGGTCTTGAAGCATGAATAAAATGTAAGCAAAGAAAAGCATTCCAGGTAAGGGAAATTTCGTAACGAAGCAATGGAATATACCTGGAGTATTTGTGCAACACAGAAAGAAGTACTGTGTGGCTGACATGAAGGAAACAAGGCAGAGAATAGCAAGTCATTAATACCTCTAATGACCTCAGCTCCTGATCTTAATATTCTTAACTTGTTCTCAGCAGTGTTGCTTTACAGATTGATCACAAAAGAATCCTTGGACAACCGGGGATTTAGCTCAGTGCTTCCAGCACCTGCTGCGCAAATGCAAGGTCCCGAGTTTGATCCCCGGTACCAAAAAAAAAAAAAATACCCCAAAGAATCCTTGGATTGGCCTTTCACTAGATTGAAGGTGGTATATGAAGGCTTGGCTGAAATCCATTCCCCTCAATTTTCTATTCAGATTTCAGTGCTTCTTCCTGTTATTAGAAATTCCTATACAAATTTTGAAAGAATTACTTTCTTGTTACTTAAACTTGAGGTATGAAAATTGTTACTATAAAAATTTTAAGTAAATAGGATTCTCAGATGAAATAAAACCAGTACTTTACAACAATTGCTTTTACTGGGTGAAGTGCTTGCGTTATTTTAATTCATGTATTGTCATATGCAAAATGCTTTGAAACTGTGCTGACCATGGTGCTCCTGAAAAGTTAGTTTTCTGTCTTTGTCAAGTGTTATTTGAATCAATATTATTGGTCATATTTATTTTTAAAAAGTTTTTCTCTAAAATTATTATATTTTAATGTATATTTTAAAAACTTGAAGTACTATAGTTTATATCCGTTTTCTCCACTTAGAATCCAAAATGACTCCCTCTGGGAATCTACTAAATATAATGTATTTTCTAAAGTTTTACACTTGTTATTAGCCAAAAGACCGAGAAGTGATTCTAAAATTTTAGATATTAAACTCTACATGGAAACGCTAATTCTTTCATTTACCTCCTTCTCAAGTATTTTCTCTTATGTGAAATATCACTATACAAATCAGAAAGTTGAAAGAACATATTCAAACTACATTCTCCAAACATCACCTTATGTTTCCTCAGCATCATTGGCTGCATATTTTTGGCAGTCAGACATTCTTTGGCAGGGTTGAGATATGATTTCCTACTTGCTTTTAAAAGGAGCCAAATGGGTGAGCAGCTGGGAGCTCCTGGCTTTGGAGAAGTCTATTCACAAGAGATCAAGTCATGGCATAGTTACAGCGTAATCTTAGTAGCTCCTTCACTTTTGCTTCCTGGCATAGACAAAAGAAAAAAGATCCTAAAAATAAAAATTAATATTTTCCACAATTTTGTAAAAATAGTTTAATCTTATCTCGAATACTAAATCTAAACAAAATGAAAAGATTTCTAAACAATGCATGCATCTGTGGGATATAGTCTCAGCATAAGTTTTAGACTGCACCTTGTGATTTTTGTGGTTTACATTGGTTTACAGGATTGTGGATAAAAGTGAGGAAGATATTTTCCAGCATTACTAGAAATTTATTATACTTTCTCTATCAAACATTTAATTTCTGATATATATATATTCTGTTAAAATGTACACACATTTCAAGAAAAGAAAAACTTGTATAAATATTTTAATACTAAATTTGTTGAGATATTGTGAGATTAATACAAGTTACTTTTGACCTCTATAAATACAAGAGTTGCTCAAAGTGGCGGCCATTGGCTTCCAGACATTTATCACTTTTCTTTTCCTGAAGTATGTGTGTGTGTTTTTGATAGACTGTGTTATTATAATACCCAATGCAGTTTATGACTCTATTTCCATATGTTTATTTCTGTAAAGCTATCATTTTCCTATGTAGATATTTGTTGAACATAAGATACGTATAATAAATCTCTTCATTTAATTATTCATATAAATATGGTTTATCTTTTTAATATCTGTTCTTTTCAGCTTTAATATTGTTGTAATTCTTCATTTCTGTTTTAATTACTCATGTCCATATATATAAATTATATGTATAAATATTTATTTTGCTAACAAGCATATGTGCTGAAGATAAAGAATTTTGGAAATTGGAAATATATGACATGTTACTTTTTAATTTCTAACTTCTCTATTATCTCTACCTCTATGATATACCATTGCAAATAGTATTGGGTTAAAAAAACCTGTTAATCTGTTGGAAGAAATTCTACATAATTTTTGGGAAAAAATCATCTTGATTAGGCCTAGTTCTCCTGCCTACAGGCCAGGTATGGCATTTGGACACATAATTCCATTTTGGCCTCTGGTCACAACTGAGACTTCAATGATCCGGTAATGCTGTGATTCTCCAGGACAAGATTATACGAGCTGAAGACATCCTGGGAGGAACAATGTCTTCATCTGCATAGTTCCTCATTGATCTAGGAATTCCGCGGCACCCCAGTCATCTGTTACATTTCTTTCTCCCAAAGTACTGAATAAAAGGTGGGGCAAGCTGGGGGCTTTTGTCTTTTCTGCTTTGCTGCCCAGAGCAGCACTGATCAGGCCCAAAGCTCAGCTTCTGCTCAAAGTCTCATTTTTTCTACCTTTCCTGTATAATAAGTTAATTCACCTTGTGCTTCTGTGGCTTGCAAGAGACTAAGACTTACTGCAGAGGTTCTAGTAATGTCCCCTTTCCCTGTTCCCTACAAAAATCAAATACTATTTATATTTTAATTCACTGTAGGGAAATAAAGAGAATATGTGATGATGGTATTAAGCATTTGGTAACAATATTTATGAAAGTAAAACAGATGAAGAAATTTTCAGAGATACAGTGGATACCTGACAAGACTTGGGGTGGGATTTGTGATGTTTATGTGTAACTGTTCATGACAAACAATAAGCAATGTTATTACCTTACATCTTACATATATTATTTTTCTAGTCACTCTCATATGAACAGCCTGAACTTACTGTTTTAATTCATCTTTTAGGGCATGTCTTTAAGTATCATCTACTCTGAAATATTATTAGTCTTTTCCATATTGTAAAATGCTGTACCTGCCTGCTTTTTATAAACATTAATAATGAATTGAAGAGCATATTCTACCCAGATCAAAAACATTTTCACTGAAATGCTTTTGTATTTTTTACATTTCCTCAATAACATTAAAACTTAAAGAAATCTAAGCAGGAGCAAATATAAATTAAGCTGTAGACTTCTATTAACAAAGTTGTAAAAATTTGACATTTTTAGAATGATAATAATTTTCAGATTAATATGTAGATTCAGGTCAATTTTTGTCCAAATTTTTTCCTCACTTTTTTTCAGAAATTGATAAATATCTGTGAATTTTAAGGAAGTTCAAAAGACTCAATAACCAAAACAATCTTTACAAATAAAAAGTAGTACACTCCATATCTTCAAAAGTTAGTAGAAACCTATAGTAATGAACACAATATGGTTTTAGTGTAAGGAAAGATGTATGGACCCATGAGAAAGAGTTGAAAATTCTCAAATAATTTATTTCATGCACCATCAATTGATTGTCAACAAAACTGCCCAAAATACTGAATTATGAGAAGATAGTCTTCCAAACAAATCCTCTTCCTGCAATTGTACATTCAGTGGGAGGACAATGAATTGTTCTGCTTACCTGACAATATATAAAAACATTAAATCAGTGTTTATCATGTCCCTAAATGTAAGTGTTAAAACTGTAAGACTCTGAAATACTTTTTTCTTGTGTTAGATGAAATCTTCTTGAATTTTACTTATTTTTACCCACAACAAGAAAATGGCAAAAATAGACAAATTGACAAGTCAGTCTGCATCAAAAATAAAACAATTTGTTTTTCAGAGGACAATATTGAAAAGTGAAGATGGAAGCCTAACCCTGCCAGAACATATTTTCAATCAAATATTCTATAAAGGACTTATATTCGGAATATAGAAATAAATCATGTAACTCAAGAATAGATAGCCTAAAAATAAATTGTGAAATTTGGAGAAATTATTTCATTAAAAACGGCATGCTACTGATGACAAAGCATGTGAAAAACCTTCATAATCAGTTCAACCCTAATGTGATTCTACTTCCCAAATGGACTGGCTTTGATTAAAACACAAGATGTTAATAAATGTAGACAAATATATAGATAACCTAGACTGTTCTTATATTGTTCCTGAGTATCTAAAATATAGCCTGGAGGCCAGGGATTTAGCTCAGCAGTGCCTCCGCCTGCCTCATAAGCACAAGGTCCCAAGTTCAATCCCTGATACAAAACAAAAACAAAAACAAAAAAACCCCATGAAATGTAGCCTGTTTGGAAAAAAATTAAGAGTTTTGTGTTAAACAGAATTTTACCATACCATCAAGAAATTCTACTTCTAGTTCTATCTTCAAGAGAACTGAAAACATTTATACAACTTTCATAGTTAATTGTGGTGCCAACTTGAATAATAAATGCCTAGTGAATTAGTGTAGTGGAGTTCCAGGTGTGTCTGAATGCCTGACTTACTGAAGAGGGAAGAACCACTCTAGCTGTGGGTGACACCAACAAATAGGCTGTAGGCTGAGTGGAATAAAAAGGGAAAGAAGAAGGAAGTCTCACTTTTGTTTCTTCAGAGGAGCTCCACACTTTGCCAGTACCTGTGAACATGTGTTGCCAGGTCTACAAGGAAGACTATTCGGCCTTCCAATGTGACCCTTTGGCTTCCAGATACTGACTCTGCTGTGAGTTCTAGGCCTTCGACTTTTGAGTGGTTCCTCTCACTCTTCAACAAGCAGATGGTCCTTTTGTATTCTTCCACACCTGACTCTGCAGGCAGCCACCTTTTAGATCATATATAGATATATATAGCAGCTTACCTTGTAAATCATATATATAGTAAATCATCTAGTGAATTCTAACTGATACATGATCCACAGATTTGTTCATGAATATTTGGTGAAATTGCCTGAAGATCACAGAAAAATAGAAATGATTAGCATATATTTATGTATTTGCATAGATTACTCATAAATTTTGTTCAATTACTTAGTACAAATGAAATGGGAAGATACGGATGTTAATTTGTAAATTCTGGAAAGATTTACCTCCTTCTCTAGTAGGCAGTAGCTTAAAATCTAAGGAAAATCATGGATGGAGAAATAACAAGACCCTTACATCAGGAAAAAATCCATAACTAAATGCCTTGTTGCTATTCAGTAATATAGCAAAATGTACAATACAGATAAGTATTGCAAGAAAAAATCCACTTTATCTTCTTTAATTCCTCAATATACAGGGTAAAGAAATGGGTCGAGCAATGGAGAAAAACACACCACCAACAAAACAGATAGCTTTTTTTAAGTCTGTGCTGTTATAACAAAATGCCTCAGGTAGAAAATAATAATAGAAATTCATTTCTTATATTGTTGGAATCTGAAATAACCAATATCAAAATATTGTCATTGGTTTCTGCTACAGACTTACTTACAGTGACTTCACATCACTGAGAGGCAGGATAAAAGGGATGAGCCCTGTGTCCTCAAGTGATTTTAGAGCAGAAATGCCCGAGCCCCTTCCTTCCAGGTCTTCCACCAATGAGAGCTCTGAGCTGAACATCGATGACTTCTTAGAGGTCCCACTATTTAATGGTATTACACTGGTGATTAAGATTCAGTACATGAATTTGGGGGAGGCATATTCTGATTATTGTATTATTATGACTTTGTATTATTTATTTTATTATATATAATATATTATAGATTTTATTATTATTTATTTTACTATTCTGATTATTTATTATTTTACCCAGAAAACTAATGAAAATATCTACACAACTTTGAGCATCACTGGTCAAAGTACTAAGGACTTTTGCCACATATGTAATTAATTAAAAACTTCCCTGTTTTGTACGCCCCGAGGATCTATTATATCATTGAAATACTTATTGTAGCTTTTTTTCTGGATTTATTAAAAATCAGAATATAAAATAAAGCTGATTTGAATTATTCACACTTGCATATGATGGTAATGAGGGCTGTTTGGAGAAGAAATTGTTTATAGAATTTATTAGGACTTCACTACTGGGAACAAATTACAATGACCTGTGTTTATCATGGCTCAGAGTTCCATGAGAGTATATGCAGCCTGTGGCATATTTTCAAATCATTTTATGCCCTAAGGTCTTCACAAATCACCATACAAGAAGTACTCCATTAACCCTTTTCTTAAGTAGCAAATGTTATAAAAGCTTATACATTATATTTACTTTTAAAAGTAAAGTGGTTTAACTTTTTGAACACCCAATTTGTTTAGCTTAGATACATGTTAGCTTCTAGTACGGCTAAAAATAAAAAATCCACGCTTAATTTAACAGGATAATGTCAAGAGGTCTAAGAAAAAAAAGAAAGCAATTGAGAGATGAGGAAAAAATTTATATGTATTTCGATGCATCTCAAATTATAACTTTATGGTCCATAAACATGGCACTATTCTGAGTGATTTGTTTTAGAGAAAATGCAAAATCAAAGTTAAAATATATTATATTCTTTTGTTATTGATTTTTCTTGTTCTTACCAAGGATTAAACCCAGGGCCTTCACACTGAGCTGTATTCTCTCAGCCCTTTTATTATTTTACTTTTATTTTGATACAGGATTTCACTAAGTCACCAAGTCATCCAAACTGGCCTCAAACTTGCAAGCTTCCTGCCACAGCCTCCCTGAGTGCTGAAATTGTAAGCATTACCACCACACCTAGAAAATTTAAGTTCTTCCTTAGCAAGGAAAGAAATTCAAGAAGTTATAAAGCAATAGTTGAAATATCTTATTAGATGAAGAAATCAAGTTAATCCTAGACAATAGGCAGCACCAATTAAAATCTAAAACAGAAAGCAAGAAAAGTATTTTCAGTTTCTGTAAGTCACAGTGTTATTATAAGGAATATGTGAAGAGCTTAACAAAAAGAATGAATCCAATAGAAATATAATTAAGGTTAAACACTATTAAAATATAGAAAAGACTGCAAACAGATGACTAGATAAAGAAAATGTGGTATTTACGTACAATGAATTGATATTCAACTTTTAAGAAGAGGGAAATCTTAGTATTGCAACAATGTAAATGGACCTGGACACATTATGGGAAGTGAAATGAGCCAAACTCAGAAGAACAAATACTACATTTTACCATTTACACAAGGGATCTAACATAGTCAAACTCAAAGAAGAGGAATGGAATGTGGTTACTAGGGGCTGGCAAGAGGTAATATTGGGAAGGATTAATCAAAGGGTATGAAATTTTAGTTGTACAAGATGGATAATCCCTAGAGATCTGCTGGGCTGCATAGTGCCTACTGCTAACAATTCTGTGTCTTGCATGTAAAGCTTTGTTCTTATGGTACATCTTGTGTTATCAGAAAGTGTTATCATCACTAATGACAACAAGGAAAGATTTGGAAGGGCTTTGTACGTCTACTACACAGACTGTGGTGATGGTTCCATGGACGTGCTTAACTCCAAACTCATCAAGATATACACATTAAATATGTTCAGAATAGTGTATGTCAATTATCCTTCAATGCAATGCTTTGAATATGTATGTACAAGATCATACACCCACGCAATGTGAATGAGTATTGAAAGAAACAATAATTCAGTAATAAAATACTGCCAATAGTGAAAAAATCCATTACTGTTTATCAGATGTATAGCATCCAGTGAAAATAACAGGGTGAAAATTGCTTTTATACACTATTATGTGTTAGAAACTAGAGAGTAATATTCCAAATACATATATTTCCTTCCACCTGAATGCTCTCAGGAGATTCGACAGTGCTCACACCTCCTAGGGACATGAAATGTCAACAGAGTATAAATATGTGCATGGGGTCAACCTGAACAGGAGATAAAAGGGGAAGACTTGGAGTTACTGGATTATAGTAGTAGAAAAGAGTAGATCTTTTTGATATCCATTACAAGGTTCAGCTGAGGTCCCTAAAACAAAGGACAAATTAACTAATTTAGTCCACATATATTTTATGTGACATGGGAGGTTCAAACAAAGAAGCAAAATCTATACTTTTATGCATTTCATTTTGATGAAAATGGGTGTCATTGGAAAATGTTTGGACAGAAAGTGATATGAAATGATAAAAGCTCTAGGAAACACCAATGTTTGCTTGGTGAGAATCTTCTCTGTACCTCTGTGTCTTCATTTGGTGGGCATTCCTTTTCTACTATATAGAAAAAACAGTTTTGGATGTGAGGGTTTCATAATCAACTTCAAGGGAGTGTCAGCTATTGTTTATGTTCTGCTTCACAAGAAGAAATAGAGGCAGGCTTTGTTGTTTGGTTCTGTTGTTTTCTCTAATACTGCAGTGCCATAATTTAGAGTTGTGTAATATGAACCATATTATAATATAAAGGAGAAATGTCACTCAAATTTGGCCTTTTACCTGGCCATTGCTGAGTAGCTGTGTGTCTGACTACAGCAGTCAAATCAGAAGAAAGTCAGAATCAGGAATACAACTGAATGAAAGGTCTCTGTGTGTGTTGCTTCATGGAGAGAACACTTTGAATACATTAACCTAGTTGCAAAGATTCTAGAGAAAAAAATGGTTTTTATAACTATGAAAGATAGGATCTGTGTAATTTCACACATCAAATCTATTACACACATTAACAAATATGAAAATTGTCACATCAGTCTTACAGGAAAAGAAAAAACTAAAAGCCCCTGTAGAAACAGATCAATTTCAACCACAAACTAGTGCTATTATCTTTGAAAGTCTCTTTTGGCACATGAAGAAGGGTGTAATCAAGATCATCTTATTGGAAGTGTCATCATAGTTGGGTCATATTCAATTGCCTTGGTTAGCACAAAATTATTTTATCAATTATTATTATTTTATTCACACATATTTTTGGAGTACCGCACACAAATTTGATAGATGTATACAATGTGTACGGATCAAGTCAGCATTTAAAATGACTGTCCCTATTAGCAATGTGTGATAAACTCTAAGGTTTCACATTTCCTAACACATTGTTCATACTGAACTTTTAATCAGCTCCATTCTGGGAGTTATACTATGATTTTACATTGTGGTATTTAGTTTTCATTTCCCTGATTGTTAATCAAGTTGCACAAGTGGAATGAAAGTGATTATTAGTTAAAAGTTTAAGTTGCTATTTACAAATGAACAGCATAAATTCACGCTAGTATACAGTACCCTTAAGTTTTTGTTTTGAAAATTAAAATTGAAACTTTAATATCTTTCAGAAAACTAGGCTTCTTTATTAACTAAAAATTATTTTTCTCATTGTTCTTGAGGAAAATCTATAGAACTTTAGAGGAGCACACTTATTTAAGAATAACACTAAAGGCACTGTATAAGACAATAAAGACATTAATGACACTTCATTATTCTCATGATATTATTTGCTTTTAAATTTAATGGCTTATACCCCCTCGCCCCTTTTTGACAGCATAAGGAAATTAGTTGGGTTTCCAGGCACAATTAGCAGTAAGTCCTTCATTTTCATTCTGTTGAAGACTAAAGGACAAATCAGTGATAAGAGAATCAAGCATTTGGCTAGTCAGCTAAGATTCTTGTCTAGGAGTAATTTATCATGGAAATGGTGCCTGCTTTTTTATAAAGCAAATTTGAAAACAGCTTTCTGCATGATTGAAGCCTTTGTCAGTAGCTCACTCCAGCATATGACAAATACTACTTTTCTCTATAAGATAATAGAAAAGTAGTGTTGTAAACTTTTGAAGTGGTATAATTAATTGAATCTATGTATCTGTACATTTTTCCAAATCCTTGCTTGTCTTTTTAGCATTTAATATGCATCCTGGATTCACATCCTAGGTAAAGATTAAAAGAATGTAAAATGAATCATTTTTTTCTAAAAACATAGTTTGAGAAGTCAAATCTGCAAATTGTGTATGTTTCTATTTTCTTTCCTTTCATTCTATGACTTCTTTAAGGCAATAATATAATGACATTCAATGGCAGTGTTTGCACTAGAAAATTTTTGTCTTTTGAAAAATACAGAAAATGTGGATATAATTACTTGCATGACACCAGATAGCTGAATACTTAAAACATACATTTATTTATTATTTTTTAATATTTGGTATCATGTAAGCATCCAAAGTTTTGTACCAAAATACATAATTCATAGATTTTTACACTGTAGCAAATATTAAAAAATATGAGATATATGATGTTTATCCTGAAGGTTAAAGCATGTCAAAAGCCTTGGGTCTGTCAAAAAATATGGCAATTTTTTAACACATACTAGAGCAAACATTATTTTTAATTAGCACAGCTTATTTATTAGTCTTTCCAATATTATTTTAATCATACTAGGAATGATACTGTAATGTTATCATTATAAAAAGTGCTTCATAATTTTTTTTGTTTATCTGTTCTCAAAATACTTGAACTCTTTATTTTAGCTAGTTAAGGACTAATATTTTAGTTCGCATGTTTTTTAGAAGTGTAAAAAGATAATTGTTAGATTCATATATTATAAAAATATGTTTGAATTTTAAAAAAAATCCAGTATTCACTTCTGTGGTTTGAATGTGTCCTTCAAAATTTCATGTGTTTGGGCCAGGGATATAGCTCAGTGGTTCTGGCACCTTCCTTGCAGGCACAAGGTCCCAAGTTCTATCACCAGTACCAAAAAAGAAAGAAAGAATAAAAAAAGTTCATGTGTTGGAAACTTGGTCCTCAATATAGCAATTTTAAGAGGTGAGACTTCTGAAATGTGACTGGCTCTGCCTCCCAGAAGTGGCTTTGTTATAAAATCGAGCTCTCTCTGGGTAGCCTGCATCTCTCCCATGATGCCATCTGTCAGGTACAATGAAGAAAGAAGGCCTGCAGCAGATGCCAACACTGTCCTCCTAAGACTTCCAGCTTCCAGAACTATGAGCTAAATCAACTTCTTTTCTTTATATTAGCCAATATGTGGTATTCTGTTATAGCAACAGAAAATGGAGTAAGGCAGCATTTAAATTAGAAATATGAAGTACGAATTAGGCTACTGATGATCATATTTTTTGTGTGTGCTTGTTATGAAAAATGTCCACTGTTTCCTCATGACACGGTCTTCAATCAAAATCACAATATCCAAGGGAAAAACGACCCTGTGATTTCTTAAAGTAATCAAGTCCTCTTCTGATCTTAATCATCCATCGATTGTTGAACCTAATTTCTCGGTCATGTATTGAAGAAGAATATTCTATTTCCAGTAGCACTCCATGATTCCTGAATGACTCTATTATTTCTTCCAGGCTACTACTTTGCTGTACTGCCCCAAACCCTTCATCCAGAGAGGTGAGAAGATGAACCATTTTTTACTTTACATGGTTTCTTAATAAGCATCTCACAAAATCAAAGCAAGTTATATAGCTGATGAGTGTGTCTAATGTAAGGGTCTTCTATCCAAACTTCTGTGACTGTCTCATTAAGGTATTCTTTAAAAAGTGGCTCATAATCAAAATCTGTTGCATTCTCTTCTATATTAATTTATTTTAAATTAAATTTAAATTAAATTATTTATTTTCCATCTTCTTTTACTTTATCCAAGTATTTCTTTATGTCTTCCACTCTAGCTCTATCCACATAATGAGTAATTTTTTCTCTGAGATAACATCTCTTAGTATGATCCTGGGTGCCTATCCAAACCTGCATGAGCAGATCAATTCCTTCTTGTTAACTCACTAGGGCTTGGTGGTACCAGCACTCCAAATCTAGTTCCACCACCTGCTTCAGCACAGTGCTTGCAGTTCTGTTATTGGGATCCTCCCCAACCTTGGACTTGGCCAAAATTAAAACAATTCCCCTCCACCTTGGCCCCAGTTAATGTGAGTTTAATTCACATTTTAATGTTCTTGCTTTCAACTCTAAGATATTTCACAAATAATTGTTAAAATAATAAAAGTATATTAAGTAAAAGAAATCTCAAGATACAGATATATATATATTGACAATGATGCAGTCTAGCTGTCTATTTGCTGTATTGTGATCTTCTCTGACCAACATAATTGGCCCCAGTAGTTCCTTTCTCCTGTGTCCCTTTGATTTGGTCCCCCTTAGGTATTGGTGTCTTCCTGCTGATCTATTTGCATAGTGTGCTATTTCTGGATGCCGCTATCTAAGACCATGTATCACAAAAGTTATTGTTGGTTCCACTGCAATGTCAACTTTTGGGAATGATTTACAGGCTAGGAAGCCCTTAAGCTGTCACAAAAACTTCCTGAAAGAAAATTAAATGTAGAATAGTAGCAGTGAGTGCTACTATGGGCTTAACAAATCCCCATTGCAGTATTAAATGAAACTTCTGTACCTCCATAGATTTTAAGTGGTGGAGATATACACAGAGAACATAGTGCTCCTTGTTAATGTCCTTCCATAAGTTTAAAACATTCACAAATTGTAAAATATTTGGTCATTTTCCATTAACAGATAAATAACGCTAATTATTTCCCTTAACTTACTGGACAGGAAAACTTGGTGCTTTGTATGGAAAATTTATTGGATGATCTATGCTATTATCCCCAGAAAATTTTAATCTAATATTATTTGTTCCACAGTCATTATGCATTTATTATGTTCAAAGCATTCAGGTTACTCCTACAAACATGGATTTTTAGGGAGAAATGTATGTGACCAAAGAATCAGGGGTCGTACTTTTTGCTATGCATTAATGGATGTAATATTCTAACATGCAGAAATGGGAATCCAAACCACTTGTGGCATTGGATTTTATTGATAGCATGGTATTATTTGATCTGTAGGGAATCCATGCAGTTGCAACAGGGTATCCATTCCTGAAAAGAAACATCATGTGTGTATTTATATTTGTTTGTCTTCTGTGAGGCATGCATGTGAGAAACATCAAAAGAATAAGCAAAGAAAACTTCCTTTGGTCTGGAGCCAGTTGTAGGTATATCGTTTTTGCAGTTGGAATAAAACTAATTCCAGAGACACTGCTGAGAAGGTAAGTTGAAGATGTGTAAAGCCTTGGGGCAGAAAAGCAGTGTAGGTACTTTAAAACACTCATTAATTAGCTTATCCACCCAATTCCCAGAAGGAAATTTACTATATATCAGACCAGGGATGATTCTTCAGTTTAACTGCTGAGCATCAGCAACTGCTGTTTCCATCACTCTTGTAGCAGAGCCTGATAAGCAGTGAAGCTGAATATTGTGGACAGTGTAATATTCAGTTCACCTTTTTCGCCCTTTGCCTCAGGGTAATGAGCATACTTTGCTCAACATGAACTTTAGCAGATTTGGGAAGAATTCACCTTAGGGAATTTATAACTGTAAATACAGTCAAGGGATCTCTGATTACAAATAATTCACACTTCCAATATTTGCCAATACCCAACAAACTATATTGATGCTTGATTTTGGTGCTCCTTAGGGCACCATATGCATTGTTAATAAGTTAATATTGTCAACTTCTCATTCTAAGGTAACTTGAATATAACAAAATCAGAGTGTTTCTGTGTGTGTGTTTAATGTCACAATTCAACAATCTGGATTTGTTTCTTTTACTTCGCTTTTTTGGGTTAGTTTTTGAAATGGAGATCTCAATATGTTTCCCAGTGTGGTTTTGAACTCAAGCTCTTCCTGCCTCAGCCTCCCAAGTAGCCGGGAGTACAGGTACATGTCCCAGGTCACCTGGTTACAGCCATGATACTAACAGATATTATTGGAAGTTTTCATCACTTCCTGCCAAACACACACACAAACCAGACATACACCATAGCTCTTCACTACTGAGAATACTCAAGTAAATCATCCAGATTCCCCTTCTTCAGGTGCTGGGAAGAGACTTCACTATTGATAGCTCACACCTGAGAGCTCCTCCCTCTCTAAGGTTAGGAATAGCAAACTGCCTTATTTAAGATTGCTACTCCTTACCCTTCTACTCTATGGCTTGTATTTAACAGATATTGCCTTCAGGTTTACCAAGTCCCCCTCTCGTATTTCAGTTTTGGAGTGGGATCCAGCTCACACTCACATCTCAGTTTACATTCAATTACCCCTCTCCACAGTTTCCCTTTCCTTACTCCTCATGACTACTGGTCCTCAATTTCTCCTCCAAGAAATGTTCTAAATATAATACAAATTTCAGTTTCAAATTCTCTTTCCTCAGTGTTACATTTAGATCTAGATACCCACCCCCACTCTCCTGTGCTCAACGATGAGGCTTTTGGAAGGTGATTAAATCATCGGGACACTATACTCGTTAGTAGTTGAATCTACTGATAAATCCATAGCTAAAAGTGCTGTCAAAGATGTAGCCTGGTCAGAAGAGGTGAGTCGCTGGGGTTGTGAACTCAAATGGCCTATTTCCCTTTCTGGTTCCTCCCTTTTCTGTCGCTAAAGGTGTGATGATAATGTGAGCAGTTTCCTCTGCAAACCCTTCCACCATCGTATTTCTGCCTTGGAGACAATGTATCATGGACTAAAAATGTGAGCCAAAATAAACTTCTCTTTTAAGATGTGGGCGATCAGTATTGTGCCCCCACCATGAAAAAGTAAGTAAAAAATCAAGGAATCCAATTTATATAAATGATTGCAAATATAAAGACTTTTTTTTTTTTTTTGGCAGTACCAAGGATTGAACTCAGGACCTTGCACTTGTGAGGCAGGCGCAGTGCCACTGAGCTAAACCCCTAGGCCGACTTGTTTTTAACAATGGCAGAGGAAAAAGACAGATCCAAGTTATCTTGTATTCTGCCTACTTTGTGACTGTTAAATTACTTCACTGAAACCATAGCTTTATTTTGAGGGTAGAAAGTAACATCTGGAATGTGACATTGAAGGGTTTCTTGAAGCTTGAAATGTACTGTAGCTGATATTTTCCCTCAGATAGAGAATGAGTTAATAAGTCCAGCTTACCTAAAAATCACACCAAAGTAAAACAAAAAAATCACACTTTTGCTTTTTTTTATTCATTAAGTTTATTGGTACTTTTAGGTTTTATTTTTAAAGAGTATTTATACTTACACTTTCTCTGGTTGAGAAACTACATAGGATGCCTTACAGAAATAATACATAATACAGAAATACGTAGTCTCTGGTAACTAGGCATGTATTTTCTCTCAAGGAGTTAGTTGTTATGGTTTGGGTCCAGATGTCTGCCAAAAGCCTTGTGTGGTCACAGGTGGGGCTTTTGCAGAGGTGGCTGAATCTACAGTGTGTGATGCTGGGATTAAGTGTGTGTGATTATTAAATCAGTCCGCTGATTGGTTTGCCACCGCCCTAATTCTGATAGCCTGGATACAAAATAAGGTACAGAAAGAGGCTTGTCTTATCCCTTGCTTGTTTTGCTACCTTCTACCTGCCATGAACTGTTTCTACTCTGTGACGCCTGTCTGCCATACCACCCTACCTTGGAACCAGCTGATTATGGACTGAAACCTCTACAAACTGTTGGCTAAATAAACCTTTTTTTTTTTAATTTTAGGTGTCAGGTATTTAGTCTGGGCAATGAAGAAAGTAACTAAGACAGCAGTTGTTATCTCTTTTGTCATGAAGATCACCAGGACATAGGAAAACTTGTCTCAAAAACCCTATACATGACCATGCATAATTGGCTTCCAAAAATTTAATAGCCATGTGACTTGGGACTTATTGAAGGATTAATAAACTGATGATATTCGTTGTTCCCCAGAAGACTATTTAGTTGCCCTATTTTCTCAATTTTGTTACCTGGTGAGGGTTGTATGAAGGTTTTGTACCTTCCCTTTGATTAAGTTTTCCAAATATTGTTTCTAATTTCTCTATGAAAACTATTAAAATGTGCACATTTGTAGATTGCTTAAGAATATGAACTTTGAAATCAGGCATCATTTGCATTCCATTTATGTCATTTACTAAATTCTAGTTAACATAAATTCACTGAAAATTCTTAGATCCCATATGTTCATCTATATATTAAAAATAATGGTATGACCTGGTAGCAAAGGTTGACACTGGATTTAATTGCATAACTTATTCAAAGCACATAGCTTAAATTTGTCATAGAGCCAGCACTAAAAAAGTCAACTACAATAATAATAAAATGATTATTAACTTTATCAGTTTGCTGAAAGTTTTAAATCATTTTTATTATTTCTCTAAAGTTTAATTACACTGCATTATTTCCTCTACCAAAGGTAACATTTAAAGATGGCATAAAGCATCTTTAGTGAACTTAACTACTTGAAAATTATGGACTTCTTTTCCTAGGTCTCCTTTATTCTGTCCTTCATGCCCTCAGGCCTGCTATGCTTTTTCTTCCTTCTCCTTTTTCCACTGTCTCTGCTATGAGACTATGCTTTTAAATGCACTCAATAATCCATTTACACCTAGTCATGCAAGTTCAATGTGTTATCTGTTACAAACATATTAGACTGGAAAACATATCTTTAGAGGCTGAAGACAGTTTTATCTTGGTAAAAAGTTTTAATCAGGTCTGCCTTGGTCAAATTGTAGGCAAATAGGATTATACATTCATCTGAAATAGTCAAATCACAACAGGAAACAATTTTAGCCCATGAATGAACTGTGTCACTGACATTACAGCAAGCAAAATGAGTAAAAAGCACATATACTTCTTCATGAGCATAAGCTCAGTTAGGTTTTTACATTTACATCCCCAAGTTCTTCAAAAAGCATTCATTTTCAAAAATCTATTTCATTATACAGAATGAAGTCTATTATTTACAAAACTCCTGGAAAAAAGAAAATTTTATTGGCACTCACTCAAGTTTGAATATTCTGTGTCGTTAAATTCTGTAAATTTCAAATGCACAAATATGTTATTTATTTGAACTATGTGGAGATTGTGAAGATATACATATATTTTTTCAGGTGATAGCTATAAAGTGCAGCTAAATTAGATCATAACATGTATTAAAACAAAAGCAAAGAAAACTTAAAACTCCTATGAAGATTACAGACTGACTTCCAATTCTGTGGTAAGTGAATTCTTATAACTGTCCAAATATAATAGATCTATGAATGATGTACAATATTTTATTGGCCTTGACAGACATCATATATTGTCAAGTTGACACTGAGTAAATGTCACTTCATTTTTCTCTGGTCTAAATGTACATTGATTCAGAGTGGTAACACACAATAACAAACAAAAGTTGAATATTTCTTAATAAATTTGCCATGATAGACATTAATTTTATAATATGATAGCTTTTGGGGAAAAAAAGCCAAAAAAGTGATTACAAATAACTATTTCCAATGGCCATTTTGTATCTCTTACTGATACTGACATTTGCACTGTGAAATAAATGATATAAATATTTTCATTGATACATTTATCAAATTTCAAGTACATTAAATCTT
Source organism: Heterocephalus glaber (assembly GCF_000247695.1). Next base: position 16,247,386 of record NW_004624777.1, read on the forward strand.
TAAAATGTATTTGGCCTTGAATGGTATTGATGAAAAATGAATGTATATATTAGTCCAAATTGCATACATAATTCACAGGCAAAATGAAAGTAAATAGAAAAGAGTAAAGGAAAGAAAAAAAGCATTGAGAATCTCAATGAATATAATAGACTATAGATAAGCAACCAGTATTTTTTCAGATGTTGTCCATAAATATATTTGCTACTTATTCTTACAGTAAGCATTCCTGACAGTTATTTAGCCCTGTTATGTAGCACTAAGTTTTGAGAAGGAATAGGAGACAAGATCCCTGTCATTAAAATCTCTTTTGGATGTTGGGGATTTAGCTCAGTGGTGCTACCGCCTGCCTCGCAAGCTCAAGGTCCCGAGTTTGATCCTCAGTACCAAAAAAAAAATCTGTTTTTGATAGATGAAGATAATAGAATACACACATGAGATAGTAAGATATTTTTAAAGTTGGACTTTGATTAATACAAAATATAAAATACTGATTGTGAGAATTAAAAGGCAGGCAATCCAATAACGGCTGAAACAGAAAAGTACATCAAGGAGATAAAAATTAGTTGAATCTATCAGTTTATAAAAATATTGATTTTTAAATTTATTTTGAAGAGGAGAGTGAAATTCAGACTTGCATTTAATTTGAAATGTAGTTCAAAATTTAGATTAAAATTAAGCTTTCAGAAACAGTCTTGGTAAGAATTTCTATGTATTTGTTATATATTTCAATGAGAACTCCTTTTTGAATCATGCCTAATTTTGAAAATATGTTTTTATATTTCATTTCTGAGGTCTTTTGAAATGAAGAGGAGAGTGGATATTATGACTATGACTCAGCAGTGACAGATTTGTTTTGAAATGAAAATAGTGATGAACAAAAGCTCCTCAGATAATTTAATGTTTGTGCATGAAGCTTCATTCTAATCATTCTTTGACTTTAAAACGTGTCCAGCTAAAAATACTTTGACAGCCATTTTCATAATTTTAGATCTATTTGCACTCTGAAGCAGCATTTGATTAAACCAAATAATTTTCATTAAATTTTGTTACTTTTAAAAAATACCCGCCAAGGTGTGAAACACTACACATGCTTCAGGATGTTAACCTTGATATTTTCCTTGAAAGACTCAGTGAATATTCAAACATACACCATGAAAATTGTTTCCTCCTAAAGAACATAAAAAGCAGTCATTAGCTTCATACTTTCTGTTATAATTACCTTTGTGCCTGAACAATATTAATTCTATTTGATCTACTTTTAAATAAAATTTCTAAATAGAAACAACAAAACATTAATATTTATTGTTTTATTTAATCTTTTATGTAAGTTTATCTCATATATTGCTTATATGATAGGTGCTCTAAGGAAAAAGAGATATGTGTGGTTAAAATTTTATTGAGCATACACTGAATCAACAGTTCTTATTTCAAATGCACTTTTTAGCATAGCCAGATAAATCAACAGAAAATGCCTGAAGGAAAATAAAATTATCTTATTACAATATTTCCAAATTTGAAATATAAAAATTTAAAACATAAAACACCTGATTCATTCTGATATCACCATGAACTTTTCAACACTGATAGCAATCTATGCACATTTAAACTTGCTAATGTTTAAAATAAATTTACATACAAGTTTACATATAAGTTATTTCACTTTATGTTTTGTTGGCTTATCTTTAAAATATACATGCAAATATATATATTTGTATATCATATAAAAGAATGAGATTTAATTCACTATCAGTTCTCAATAAATTAAGTATGAAAACTAGAATCTATCAGAGTAAAAGAGACCATTTCTTCTGAAAAGCTGAAAATCGTTTTATATGATCAAATTGCTGAATTGAAGAATAGGATGAAGAATTCAGGAAAAGACCTACTTATCAGCAATCTAGTATTTAAATAGAATGGATGTGAACTAGAGGAATTATGTTTCTTTTTTAGAAAAAATAAGTAAAAAGGCAATGAAAGAGAAAACACTCCATGAATGTACACATTTCAAAGTCTGGGGAGATTGAGATTGGAGATAATGAGATACTTTAAAATATTCTAAGGGAAATTAGTAGTATAATTGAAAAAACACATATATTATTTTTGAAACAATGGGATAAGTAATTGGGGAATTATTCGAACTTTCTAGTTCTTATTTATCTATCTTCCATTTTTGCCTTTATTTGTATATATTTGAAAGATTTTGCTGTATCTTTTTTTAATTTTGTGAGACTATATTTTGTCTATGTCTTGCACTCTGACTACTATGAAGACAATGATATACTGAGTACTAGTTTTATTCTCTTATTATTTTGTTATGAAATTTTGTTTCACTTTTCACTAAAAATAGATAAATATAAGTAAATTTTTTACATTATTTATCGCTACATTTTAGGTATACAATACAGTTACATTCATCATTGTGATCTTGTACCTTTACATGATGTACCTTAGTTCTTATTTTTTCACCATTCCCCTGCCCTCCCTTCACCCTCTCTGCTCTTCCCTATTTAAAAAGACTTTGTTTTCATTTTTTTCTTTTTCTCATATTTTTTCTTTTCCCTTCTTCCCTTTCCTCAACCCCTCACACTTCCCCTACTCCTTTAGACCTCTTCTTCCTATTTCACAATATCAATTATACATTTTGATCCTTACTTACTTACACTTTTAGTTTTTCACCCCAGAGAAACTATTCGGTGTTTACACATGTGTGTCCATCAACTGGAGACTGGATAAAGAAGATGTGTTTTTTTTTGTTTTTTTGTTTTTATGAAATGGAGTACTACTCAGCCATAAAGAACGAGAAAATGGAGACATTTATAGCTAAGTGGATGCACATTGAGGCCATAAGTAAATTTTAAGAGTCTTATTTTATGTTTCCTTTCAAAATTTCAATAATACTGTTACACATGACAGATTCAGAAAATGTCCAAAGACAGATACATACTACAATATAGCTCAGAGCACAAATCCTAAGTAGTAAGTTAGGCAAGTGGTTAGGGTATTGTTCTAGGAATGAAAACAAAAAAAAAAATTTGAAAATTTAATTCTTGGAAGTCAGGTATATAATGTGTAAGTCACTGAAATTTTAAAGTTTTTTTTTTTAAATGAAGGATAGCTTGTCCTTTCTGGAGAATTAATACATTAACCTGTAGGTTTTTCTTTAGTATATTTATTTATTAATTTTATTTGACTTAAGTATGTAACTTGTCCAGTCAAGCTCAAGGTATCCTAATCATTTTATTCTCTATCCTCTCATCAAAAAATACTAATGAAATATAAAAGAATTGGAAAATAAGTTTATTTTTATAATTTTATATTTCAAAGCTCAAAGTATATGTTCACATTTTAAAAACCAAAACAAAGCTTTTAATGCTAAAGTTTGTTAGTAAGTATAACTAAATATGTATTTGGCTTTGTTTTATTCCTAAGGTGACACTTAAATTGACTATACAGGTATATATAAAGATGATAAATATTGTATATAGAGAGATAAGTATATAAGACAAATATAAGCAACAACATAGACCTGTTTGTTTTTAATTGTTTTTTTCCTGTGAAATATTGTCTATTAAAATCTTTCATTTTGGACCTGAAAATTAGGCATATGATCATAAAATCCAAATATTTGTGTTTACCTCATCTTCTCTACCTCTTCATTTTCATCTTTTAATTAGGTTAATATTCATCTTAAATATACTTATATTTATTTTACAAATGATATATGCAATATATGACAAGTAACAGCCAATTTGGAATGTATATATTGCAAAGTGTCTATATAAAATGTTAACACCTTCAGTGAACATACTGACAATATAATATGAAATTTTAATAATATTGATCATTCTGATTTATTAAAAATATTGAAGATTGGTGTCTTTGATAGACACCTTAATTCTGACAATAGGTTTTATTTGTAATTATAAATATATTTTCAGATTGATTATTCCTTCCATCTCAGAGACATGCTAAGAATGATGCTATGTAAATCTGAGACATCTTTTCCAAAATCTGCATAAAGCAGTGAAACCATTTTAATATAAAGGGAAAAGAAAATTTAAGGTAAATTTGGAAAATTAGGCTTAAGCAAAATCAAACAATTTGCTACCCAGAAGAATTTCTTGCATAGAGTATTTAATGTTTAAATACTATGTGTTTTCATGGGTTATAGGCCCTGGGGATGGGTCCTTAGGTTCTTGTGCACATGGAATAAAGAATTGGACATACCACATGGCAGCTAGGAAATAGTGGCAATATTTGTTAAAGTGAAATGACAGAGGACCTAGGGTTTAAATATCTCCCCTGCCTTAAGGTGCCTCCCATTGGCATCCTCCAGAGCCTGAATGACAATACCATTGACAAAGCGCTGAGTCACTGGACTACATCTATTGAGCATGTGGTTTCTAATAATTCACTCTATAACTGTATCTATAAGATTAGTCCATATGCATGAACTTTCAACGAGCTTCAGGCGAGGAAAGGTTATTCTAGGGGACACAGGGAATTCTAGTGTGCTTGCTTCATGATTTGGAATGTTTGGAGTTTTCCTCCTAGGGCTTGGGGTGTTTCCCTTACCATCACCACCTTGTGGCAAGCCCTGGGGTGGAGTCAAGTATTGGCTCTCAGCCTGCACTCATGTTTGGAACAGTGTAGGGGTGTGGTCAAGTCAGCCCCAGCTCTGTTGTCTTATACATCTCACTGATGTAAAAAGGCACAACATTTTTCAAAGAAATTTCTCAAGAATCTATTATTCAGTGAACTTTTCTAAAAGATTAGGATTGAGCTGAATGTATTTTGGGAAATACCACTTTAAATGCAAAATGAAACACATACACACACACACATGCAAAGTCAAATACTACTCAGCTTACAGGCTTTGACGTTAAAAATCTTAATTGAAATTTCAAGTAGTTAGAATGCAGCTGCTAAGCACAGTTATATGGAACAAGAGAACAAAAAGAGGAGGGAAATTTAGTGAGAAGTAACAGAATATTCAGATGAATCAGCAGATTTAAGTTCCAGTACTAACCTGAAATTAATAATGTGATATTCTGCAAACAATTTAACAATTCTGTCCTATAGTATCTTAAACTTTAAAATGAGTGCTTAGCTGAAGAATCTTCATGGTTTTACTTAGTAGTTAACTCAAATACTTTTAATCAGTGGTACATGTTCTTAAACAGCAAGAATGTCTAAATTAATGAATTTCTAATCATGGAGCACAGGTATTTGCAGTTAATTCTTTTTATGGCTTATTAACATAATGTCATACTAATGAGGATTTCTTCTGTGTAAATACAGTTGAACTAAAGATAAATCAATAGACAGCAGAAATGACAATGTAATAGTCTCTGTTTTGCAGAGAAATAGGTTGAGGATTATGGGTGGGGAGGATCTTACCTGCAATTTTTAAATCTTTCCGTACTACTGGTTTAATTGTTGAACAGATGACAAACTCTAATCTCTGGAAGGTTGGACTGATACAGCAAGACAAAGTTTTGGAAAGACTGACAATATTTATCCATTGTCTCTTGAGCCCTTCCTTTTCTTGGCAATAACCCCCTTATTCCAAGCATTGAAACACTGATTCAGGAAGAAAGAAGTGATAGACAATGAGGATAAAAGGAATAAGCCTAGTTTTGGTTTACAAATACTCTCCTCTTGAAAACAATATAAAGTTTAGGTAATTAGAACAGTATTTTTAATAATTGTCATTTTTAGGAGAGTGTGGTTTCACTATTAGACTTGGAAATATTTATTTAGGCCCTTAGGAAAATGAAGGAAATTATATAACTAGAGAAAGAAGAAACATCATTTTAGTTAGTCAGCTGAATGGCTAACTTTCCACTCAAATCTTATCTTTTATTCTTTGTCAAAATAGTGTTATGACCAGGCCTATTTCTGCACACTTTTTGTACCAGGTTCCTCAGTTATGAACAAGTAACTAATTATCTGTGGAACTTTGTAGAAGTGATGTGTGCCATTTACCGTGGGTATGATGACAGCAGTAGTAAATATCTTTACATCTTCATTTTCAACAGTCAGGACAAAGCAGAAATGATGCTTCAATTACGAAGATGACTTGATTATTTCCAGTATTGTGACCAATGGCTTGGAAAGAACCTAGTTCTCAAAAGGTCACGAAGAGTTCCCTGAGAATGGGAACATGTACATTGTTTAGATCACCTGACTCAAGCCTGCTGACATGCATGAAATGACTCACATTAGTCACTACAAGATTTAGCAGAGAACCACAGTTTTCTACAGCATTGTAATTGGAAGATTAATTCTCTCTCCAACAAACCTCACTGTATTTTATTGACACTTTTTCCCTAACCAATTATAATTGATCAGAAAAAAATTAAGAAAATAGGATATGGATTTTTTTAACAGAGGAAAGGAAAAAGCCATACGATCCTGTCACTAGTTGGAGAAAAAGTATTGGACTAAATTCCACAGCTGTTCATGGTAAAAACTATCAGGAGCCTCGAAGCAGAACAGAACCTTCTCAACAGATTAAAGACATGTACTCCATACTTCCAGCAAAAAAGCCTTATATGAATGGAGAAGATACAATGCTTTCTCCTTAAGGTGGGGAACAAGGGCAGATATCCTTACTCTTTATCTGTCCATTAAACTTTGAAATTTAGGCCCCACCAAAATAGTCTGGCAATAAAATGACACAATTAGGATAGGATTGGCAAGGTAGAAGCAAAATCTTTATATGTAGATGAAATGATCATCGACATAGAAAATACTAAGAAATCTCTAGGAGCCCCTAGAACTTGTATTTGCATTTAGCAGGATTAGAAAACACAAGGTATATATAAAAATTCAGGTCTGTGTATACTTGCTATAAATGAAGAATTGGATATTGAAATTTAAAAGTTATGTACGAGTACAAAGGACCTAGAAAAGTTAAAACAAAAACAGTGTTGGAAGACGTTTAGTACCTAATTTTAAGACTTCTTCTAAAGCTACAATAATCAAGGCAGTGTTGGTGTAAGGAAAGACATATAGATCATTGGAATAAAACAGAGAATCTAGAAATAGAACCACATATATATGGTCCACTGAGTTTTGAAAGATTATTTAACATTAGCATTTTATAGAATATAAACTCAATTCAAGAGCCAAGGAAGAGATAGTGTTTTCAGCAAACAGCACTAGAACACCTGGTATCTGTATATAAAAATTAACTTCAACCCTTTATTTCCATACATGAAAATAACTTGAAGGGATCTATGAACCTAAATATGAAAGCCTAAAAGTATAAAACTTTAAGAAGGAATTATAAGGGAAAATGTTTATGAATTCAGGGTAAGCAAGAACTACCTAGGATACAAAAGACATGATGTATAAAAGAAAAAAATTGATAAATGAGATTCCATCAAAATTTAAAATGATGACTTTTGGGGGTAGATCTTCCAATGCTGAACTAACACTGGCATCCCTATAACAAAACCACTTTCTACATACTGCCAGATCTGACTTCTAATAGTTTGTTTTGTTAAACAAATTTCTATCTATGTTCATACTTTTTTCTTCTATTATCTTTATCCGGTTTTAGGATTAGCACAATGTTGAGTTCCTAAAATGAGGAGAGAAGTGTTCCTTCTTTTTTCTGCTTTAATTGTTTGATATAATTTATCAGTTAAAATGTATATGAGCCTGCTGTTGTCTTATAGGTAGGTTTTCAAGCTAGGAATATACTTTCTTTAATAGGTGCTATTCAAATTTTATATTTCCTCCAGAGTTAGTTTCATTAATTTGTCTTCCAAGGTACTTCTAGAAGTTGTCAAATTTATCTCAAAACAGATTTTTCTAATATGCCTTCTATATCCTTTTAAATTCTGTAAAACCTGTAGTAATGTCTCCTAGATCTTGATATTGTAATTTTAAAAGTGTATAATTGATATTGTGTAGCAGGAAGAAAAGGTCTAAAGGTGCAGGGGAAGTGGGAGAGGTAGGGGAAAGGAAAAAAGGGAAAAGAAAAAATACAAGAAAAGGAAATAAATGGAAACAAAGTCTTTGCAAATAGGGAAGGGTAGAGGGGGTGAAGGGAGGGCAGGGGAAGGGGAAAAAAAAAGAACCAAGATACTCATGTAATGGTGTAAGATCCCAATGATGAATGAAACTGTATTTTATACCTAAAATGTATCAATAAACTTAATGGGAAAGAAACCCCTCTCTTATGAGGGATAAAAAAAAAAAGAAAATGGGACATGGAGATAGGTAAATTGTGGGCAGAAATGTTTGGAAGAGCAGAACTGTAGGCAAAAATGCTGTCAGCAGGCAGAACAAGTGATGAATCAAAGGAGACATTTTGACAGGATGGTGGGATCACTGAGCTGAGAAATACTTGGGGATTGTCTTAGTTACTTTCTCCTCACTAAGATGCAATAACCAACATGAACAATTTAATTAAGAATAGTTTCATTTTGGCTCCTGTTTTGGTCCATATTTGTCAGGTTCCAAGGCAGGACATCATGACAGAAATACTTGGCAAAGGAGAACTGCTCATAGCATGGGATCAAATAGAGAAAGTGCAAAAAGAGGAGCAGTAAAGGATGACAGACCCTCTCAGCCCACATGGCCTCTGACCAGCCTTCACTTACCAACATCACATTGAGCTATAAACCACACTCCCACAATCCAGTCACCTCCCAAAAGCCCTACTTATTCATGCATGAGATTTTAGGTGGACATCAACATACAAAACGTAATAAAGAAGTTTTCTATGTAAACAGTAGTGTGTAGCAATTAGAACTACATTCAAAGGAGAATGTCTCTGGATTAAAAGATGCCAATATTGTCATAACACGTGATTTGAGAGAAGCATTTCTCTTCTCTCTTGTTCAATTTTCTGTTAAATAAAATGAAGCTCTACTAGTAACAATCTCTTGATTTGAAGAAGAAATGGAATGTAAAGTGCTATTTGAACAGTACCTGGCATGTACAAACAAAACAAAAACAAACAATATTAACTATTCCTAATATTTAGTCTCAGCAGATTTTAGATTAGTTAGTAAAAAGATAAGTAGATTTGGAGAGTTTATTACTATTTTAAATTTCTAAAAATTCTTTCAAATTTCTGAAAAATATTTTTGTAAATTATATTAAAATAATTTTCATTGACTTCCTTTCAAATTGCATTAATTTTATATTAACACAAATTATCATAAAATATCTTTTCTTCCAATCCTCAGTGTTATCGGCTAATGTTGATGATGTTGCCAATATGGATATAGAATCTTTTTCATCACAAACTGAAAGTAGCATTTGACCTATGTGACTTTTTAAAATCATCTATACTCCTAGATCTAGTCTATAATGTTTACATGATGATACATTGCTTCAAACTAAAGAATTTACAACTGATGATTCTATGTAATCATAATAAATTGTACAAATTAACTCTATTGTATAGGATATAATTGAGACTTTTAAATTATGTGCAAATATCATAATGAGAAAAGAAGTCTTAAGCTGGACATGGTAGGACATACATGTAATCCCAGAATTTGGGAAGCAGAGGTATGAGGATCAACCTCAGTTTCAAGCCATCCTGGGGTATATAGCAAGACAGTCGAGAGAGAGAGAGAGAGAGAGAGAGAGAGAGAGAGAGAGAGAGAGAGGAGAGAGAGAAGGAAGGAAGAAAGGAAGGATGGAAGGAAAGAAAGAAAGAAAGAAAGAAAGAAAGAAAGAAAGAAAGAAAGAAAGGCTTCCATAGAAAGGCCAGCATAGAAACAAGTTGAAAGTTGAAAAGTGCTAAAATATTAATTTTTAAACAAGTATACTCAGGCCAGTGTTTTAATTTATGAGTGGGAATATAAATTGTAAATTCTGATTCTAAGTGGATGATTAGATAAATATAAATTTAAGAGATGCAAAAATGCTTTTAACCTTTATTCTATGCATTGCAAAATTATTGTAGTACAAGAAAAATAATCCAAAACTAATTTGTGTACATCAAACCTTTGTGATTCAGTGTAATTTCTTAGGCAGAGATTTGCATAAACGATGCCCATTCTAACAAGTAGACAATTGTCTTTCAGTCACCTGAAAAGAAATCTATCTTTATAGAAATATACTATAAATCTGTACCCCCACCATGGCTCACCAGGGAAGAAAAAAGGTACAGATATAAATTGTGTCAATGCTAAATAACAAAAATAACTGAAATCGCTATTGAGTAGTAAGCTGAATATTCCATTAGGTAGAAAAAAAATAAAATTTCTATTAATTATATATTAAACATATATTCTTATATTTGTAATATCATAATTATTCAGATAGAATATGAAATCCAACTACTTCTCGAGCCATGTGTAAGTTCTTACCATGATTTATAGTGATAATGTGCTATAACTGGGGTGAGATTTTTATAATTATCAACAGAAATCAAAATGCCTTTATAAGTAAATATTTTATGAAACTATGCAACATGTATAATGACAGCTAACAAGAGTGGCTTGTGTAAAATACATTTATCTTGCCTTAGTAATAATTTTTTAAAATATTATTGTTACTTTTTGAAAAAAAATTGTCAGGAACTAGATAAAAACAATGGTTTCTCCCTCGAAACTCCCAAGGTGTCTAACTTAATTTTGTTATTGCTGTAAATGTCTCACAGTCAATGGAAATGTTTGTAGAAAGTTTTACATTACACAAGGAAAACAGAAAAATCAGCAGAAAAGTGGGAAAATATGCCTACTGGTTGATGGTATGTTCAGAATTTTTATAGATGGTAACAGCCACCATGCTATGTGGGCCTGATGCACTCATGGATTCTGAAATTCTCTTATAAATATATCTAGTTGATGATACTTCAATCATTAAAATGCACTTTGTGTACTGATTTATATTGAATTTTACTGTTTAAACAATTCCAAATTTTTACACTGATTAAAATATCAATAATCAGAATCTCTATTATATTTAAGTAATCTTGTGGTGTTAATTTAATTTACTAGCAACTTACCATCTGAGACACCACAGGTTGTAGCAGATTAATGATGTCCCCTAGGTTTGCTTCCAGATCAGTTTATAAAATTTACAATCTGCCTTTATTAATAAAATAAATATGTATTTACTGCGACTACCACCATTACTGCTGCTGTTATTATCATCTTCCTTTGTTGATTACCATAATTTCTCAGCTAACTTCATAAATGTGTGCATGCATTTACTCATGTTTATTTTTACAAAGACTCTCTTTTCTGTTTGTCTTAGTGGATTTAAATTACTAGTAAAACTATATGTTTCTCTTAACAGGGGTTATACCTGCATGCATGATTTAAAGCTAGCTCTTAGAAATATGGATGAGGGGAAATGCATCTCTGTGTTAGGAAGAAAAAGGGGTTCAATTGTGAAGGGCTCACAATAATTATAGACTTTATCATTCATTAATTTATGACACAAAGTTCATAGACACACATCATGCACACAGGAGGAGACCTTCCCTGCTGGAGTCCATAAACTGTACGCTGTAGCACTCAAAAGCAGCTGTCCTTTTTCGTCTGCTTTTTTGACTTAAAGAAAATCAGACATATTTGTTGAATTTTGAAACACCAATTTTAAAGGCAGCAAATTTTATTTTCAGAATATATTCAGTTTATTCTCCATAAATTTCACAACCTATGTGACCAGCTTCATCCTGAATGCTCCATAAATTCATAAATTCCCATTTGATATCCAGAAGAAAGCATGATGGTAACCAGATAAAAATATGTTACTCAGGTGGCCACTACTTTTTGCAAATACCATCACTATGTGTGTCAGTAACCCTAATTAAACTCAACTGTTTTCCCAAAATCCTGGCTAGGAAAATAGACCTCATGTGGGCCCTTTCTTCTCCATACTATCTTGAGTATATATTGAAGGGAACATGAATTACCACACCTGCCCTATTATGAGAAACTGGAGTACCCAATGTATTATTTCATTTGATCTTCTTGAGCATTTAATCCATACTAAATAACTCAGACTCAAAAACAAGAGAAGAGATTTTAAGATGTGGTCAGTTTTTACATAGAAGTTAAATACCATGGTCAAAATCTGCCACAGTACAATTTAAAGGAAGACCATCTGCCACATTGCTTGTGAAATTTAAGAGAGCCAAACTAGGAAATATTGTTTTCTACAAAAAAAAGAGATAACTTTGTAGGTACATTTTTCCCTTGGATTCTTTGGAAAAATTGGTGGAGTACATTGTTCAAACTTGGCTATTAAAATAGTCTCCCTTGATAATCTATGTATTCACATGAACTTTAAATAAAACATTTTATGCCCCAATATTCTTGAGTACTAATTTTATGTGAGTAAGAAAACCAAACAATACTGTAATAATGGGCCTTCACATATTCAGTTATGTGCTGCTGTATTGTGCAAAAAACCAGAACATTTTATCAAGGAGTTTTACTCTAGTGTTCAAGACTTTATCAATAATGATATAAGGAGCAATTGTCAGAGTTAGTATAGAGTCAATGTGGACCCACTTCACTGGACAAATCAAGAGGGGAAGATAATTGCACTGATTTTTCCCAAAAATACATAGAGGAAATTGACCTTTAAAGAACTGAAAAGTTCTAAAACATAGGTTGTCTATTTCTGTGATACCCTTTGACCTGATTATTTAATAAATTTGAGAAAAAATTAATTCTTATTTTTATTCTATTTACCCTACAGATCCAATTTTATTCAATGGATTTCTGAATGCTGAGAATGAAAGAAGGGGATCAGGTATTAATTATGTGGATGTGTAAGACCTGTATTTCTTAAGTCAACTTGTCAGGTAGTTCATGTTTTACTTCTCCCATTTTATAGTCATTTTCTCTTTTCAATGGCATCTTTTATCTGCAGACATATTTGTAATAAGTTATGAGAAAGTAATTTATTCAACACAAATTAATTCTAATACCAAGTACAGTTTATTAGAAACAACCTTGGGATAGGATGTCCAGATTTGGTGATATGGAATTCTTGATCTTAAGGAAGGATAAAAGCACTTGCAGAATATATGAGGGATATACCAAATGCAATTAATCAATCCAATTAACAATCCTAAAATTAAATTTAGATAACAACTTTATCGCCAAGAGCATCAGAACTGAAACATTTAGGAATAAATTTAACAGCAGTTCAATGTGAATACACTGGAATTTATGAAGCATTATTAGAAATTTAAAGACTTAAATAGGTGCCTTTAATATTTGAACCAAATATTTATGGTTCAAAGGCTTAAATTTTTAAGTTGTAATACTCCCAAAATAGCTAAAAAGTCTAACGTATTATCCACCACATAGGTATTTTGCAGAAATTGACTTTCAGACATGAAAATTCATGTAACAATTAAAGAGATGCCAGAAGCAATTCTGAAAAAAACTGGAAATTTTTCGATGTAAAAATATCTACATTATTTACAACTGTGCCATGAAAGTACAAGGACAGACACATTCATTAACTTACTAGAATTGAGAGTTCAGAATTTGCTACATTTGGGGTCAATTAATATTGAACAATGTTCTAAAACAGTTCAATTATGGAAAAGTAGTCTTTATAACAAATGGTTGGGAAACAAATGGACATTTACATGAAAAAGAATGAATTTGGCCCACTAGCTTACATGATACAAAAAATTAAACAAAGATAAATCATAAAACAAAATATAAAAGCTAAATCTTTAAAACCTCAAAATATAGGAATATGGAAAGAACCCCAAAAGCAGAAGCAATAACATTTTAAATAAATATACAAGTTAAATTTTACCAAAATTAAAACATTTCATGTTGGAAACGGTGCAATTCAGAAGACAACCCATTAGAATGAGAGAACATATTTGCAAATTGTATTATCTGGTAAATGACTCATGCCCAGCATATATAAAGAACCTTATGACTCAGTGACAAAAGTAAATAAATGATCTCAATCCAATATGGTAAAAGGGTCTGAATGGACAGTTCTTCAAGTAAGTCATGCAGCATACACATTAAAAGTTGTTCTTCTTCACTAGTCAGAAGGGCAAGGAAAATTAAATCTACAAGGAGAAATTAATTCTTTCTACAAAGAATTCCATAGTGGAAACATGAGCATTGTGGGCAGGCATGTAGAACAAGTGGAACCCTACATTGCTGGTAAGAATGCAAAAATCATGCAATGACTTTTGCAGAAGTTTGGCCATTTCTCAAAAAGGAAAACATAGAATTACCCTGTGATCTAGTAATCCACTCCTAGGTATACTTCCCAAATAAATAAAAATGTGTACATACAATAAGTTGCACAAAAAAGCACACAATAGAATTATTTATAATATCCAAAAAGTTACAGCCACCTAAATATCCAACAACTGGTGAATGAATAAACTGTTTATGTCCATGTGATGAAATATTATTTGGTAAGAGAAAAGGAATGAAGCCCAGATATATTTTTAAGGTTTAAATGAGCCCTGAAAATTATATGCTTAGGGAAAGAAGTTAATCACAAAAAACCCTCCATTTATGAGTCCATTTATATAAAATATACCAAAAAGCCAATCTGTAGAGAGATAAAGCAGATCAGTTTCTTTTTTTTTATTTCTGAGGCTATCACAGTAGGTGAAAAGGAGTGATTTTAATGGTTTGAAGGTTTCTTATTAGGAGATATAAGTGTTCTAATTTTATATTGTGATAATCTTCGTAAAAAAAAACAATGAACATACAGGAAAAATTGTATTTTATGTTATAAAAGTGGGAATTGAATGCTGAGTAAAGTATAAGACTTTAACAGAGTGAAATTGAAATCTACATTTTTAGAAGATGTTTTTAAACATAAATAAAAGTAAAAATTTATAATCTAAATAAATTGCAAACATCAGGACTAATACTTAGATTCAATAGAGCAGAAAACATACCAAATGGATAATTGGAGAAAAAATATGAACAAGCAGCTCTCAAATGAGGATATTCAAGTGCCATCAAACATACTTTAATGCTGCTCAACCACATTGTTGAGAAAATAAAATTAACCACAAAGAGATGGAGCTTCACTTACACCTGAAAATCTAATTTAAAAATTTGGAACACTAAACAGTAACAAAGGTAACAAGTAATGATAACTTCTATACAAAGATAGCAGGAGTGTAAATAACTGGAGAATATTTCACTGCTCTCTACTAATGTGAACATACATGTATGTATGTATGTGTGTAAGTATGTATGTATGCATCTGTCTATTCACATATCTATCTTGAACTAGTAATATCTTATGTAAAGCAAGAGAGTTATACTGAAATATTTAAAGTGTATCATTCACAGAAGTTATAAATGAAAATACCAGAATCTGCATGACCACCACAAAGGATAAATGATTTCCGATTTAGTAACACAGAGGAACATCATGCCAAAGTGAAAATCAATCACTGTGATATATAACATCAGATTATCATTAGCTAATATGTTCAACTGGTTAATTTAGATCACTGTTAATTTAGAATCTGATACCTTACTCTAAACTTATGATTTTTAAAATGTAGAAAAATAATTTTATTCAGTTATCACAAAATGTCTCTATGCACACCCACCTGAAAATTCCATACAATGAAATTTCCACTAACATCTGCATGGAAACCAACACCAATGCCAACTCGTAGGAAACTTTATACAGAAGGACAAATGACAGTATCTAAGAGGAGCTTCCTAGATGATCATGTGCTGTTTTTCTTGAACTAACAATCTATGCAAAAATTAATACTAAACTATCAAAAATATTATATGGTCACTACTTTTTAATTTTTTTAAGGAAATCTTTCCTGTCTTTCTTTCTATCTGTCTCTTTCTCTCTACATTTTCTCTGTCTGAAAATTTTAGAATTATACCACTTTAAAATTTAAAAAAAACCTTTATTTCCTTCTTTGTCTTATGAGTTTACATTGTAACACTATAATTGTGGGATTTATGTATACTTTAAAAATCAAAAAAATTTGTCCTTGAATCATTAATTGACTGAGTTTTTTGAGTAGCACATTGATGGTTTTTAAGTTTTCTTAGTTTATTTTTTAAATTTAGGTTTTTGACCTCTGAAAAATTTGTATCTTTATTAGAAATTTTAGCCTCTAATTGTCTGAGAAACAGGTTTTAGAAAGAATTGAAAGATTTATTTTTATACTTTTCTGTATTTATTATTATATTTACACATTACATTACCAGTCATACTTTTGTTGTGAATGTTATTCCCTTCTAAAATTATCTCTTCCTGTTTCACATACATTACCTTGTTTCTGGATTATTAAGGCACAAATCTTTTTTAATAATACTGACAATTGTTTTTGTATGAATGATAAAGTTATAATTTAACTATAGAAAATTGATAGAAGTATATGAAAACAAAGAAGATGTTTTTCTCTATTCATGGAATTATTTTTATCTTATGCTTCCAGTAATTATTTCTGGGTGGTGAGATAAATATGAGGAGGGAAGAAAATGTAGATATAAATGTTAGTATAAATGTAAACATAGATGGATTGTTATCATAGAGACATGACTACATGTAAAATACATCTCTAATAGGCAGTATAGATCAAGAAAATCAAAACATGCATGTTTTTGACACATGAATTTTTTTTCTCTTATTCTTAAACTTACAACAAACAAATTACCAGTCCATCCTAGAGGGGCCTCTGTGTTTGTGTGTTTATCCTGGAGAGGATGTTACTATTTTTCACTATTTTATAATTAGTATGCAAATATTTTGTATGTTTGTGGGGCTTATTTTCCTACAAAATCATTAGTTTGTATTTTACTTTGATTATTACTTTCTTCTATCTACTCTGTGCTTTCTATTTGAAATTTATAATATGTAGTCATTGGATCATGTTGATGTGGCCTTTGCTTTTCGTCATTTTGCTTATTCTGTTAATCTCTTCTTTATTCATGCAAGAGAATTTGTCTGCTGTGGATCCAAGAAACTTATTCAGCTTCCAGCTGTATCAAATTTGCAAGTCACTGTGTTATTTTATTTGATGACCCTGTTTTATGTATTAAATTGATTTTTCTCTGGACTCATTACTGGAACTCTACTGCCTTTTGCAATGGCACAAGTGCCCTCATTTGCCTCCTGTGGCAGAAATAGCTCACATTACACAGTCTGCTGTCCCTCCCCACATTACTGAGTTTGGTACTAATATCTTTTACTTTCTGTATAAGTTTACTCTGTCTTCCAAAACTGATACTGAATGCTTACTTTCTGTGTTTTACAAGAAGGTAGAAAATTGGACTAAAATGGACTAATGAGTTGAAGATAAGAGCATAGAACTATAAAAACACTTGGGAAACAAAAAGGAAAGCTTGTGACATTATCTCTGTCAATGATTTATTGATATAACACCAAAAGCGTAGACACAAAAGGAAAATAGATAAAATATACTGCATCAAAATTAATATTTTGCACATTAGTACACTTATCAATAGGGTGAATAGAGTAACCAAGAAAAGGGAAGAAATGTGTTATCATTGGAAAATATCTCTTACAGCTCAATAAAAAGAAAACCTTCAAAGAACCTAGATAAAAATAGGGAAAAGATTTGAATAGACATTTCTCGAAAGATGATATAAAAATGTCCAGAAAGTATATGAAGCATGCTCAACTTACCAAATAATTAGAGAAAAGAAAAACAAGTAACAAAGACATATCACTTGTGCCTGTTAAGAAGATTGTAATAAAAAAAGATCAATAATACCAAATGTTGGTAAGACTCTAGAGAAAATAAAAACTGTTTTTGGAAGGAATTTTCAATAAAAGATCAGCAGTGAAAAACAATATTTATGTTCATTAAAAAATTAAATATAAGATTCATATGATCAATTAATTACATTTCTGTGTATTTACCAAAAAAATAGAAAGAAGGGACTTGATAAGATACTGAATTTGTGCATGTAGGTATCACTATTCACAATAACCAAAATGTCGAAAAAAATTCAATGTTCATGTTTAGATTATTGGATAAACAAATGGATAAAAATGTTGTATATATATAGTGTAATATTATTAAAACTCTTAAAGAGAATGGAATTGTGACACCTATACAACATGGGAGAATCTTAACATTTTTGTATTCTTGGGAAGATGGCAGAGTGGTGAGTGACAATATCTCAATCTCTCCAAGATATCCAAAGATTCCAAAGTATCCTCTCCAAGAATATCCAGGAAAACAACTTGGAGACAAACAAAAGGAGAAGTAGCTGCCCTAGAACCAGGAGGGAGCAGACCAAAGAAAAAATAACATTATTGAAAGGTACAGAGAAACTGAAGAAACAGAAACCAATGCCGAGAAGGGAAGGGATCCTCTGCTCTTTCTTCACAGATTGCAAATCTACAAAGAGCTTGCCAGTGCTCAAGAGGGAGTGTGAAATGAAAAGTTTTTCTTTTCAAATGCTGTAGTGAAACAAATCAGACCAGTGATGGTTCTGATTTGCAAGAGAACTCAGGACTCTACTACCAATGTGTTCTTCTATGGGCAACAACTGGTGAGTGATTGTAATACAAACACACAACACACCCCTGGAGAGAGTGCTTGTGTGGATGCCATTCTGGGAAGGGTGATTGAACTCAGGATGCAGAGTAGCTACTGGAATCCATTCCAGGGCTCCAAATGTTATGTTCCCAAAGGACCTGGGTGAAGACAGCCAAAGGAGATAGCTGGCATTTAGAAAGCAGACTGGAAGACTTCCAGGTTGACATGTCACAGCTCCCAGTGCAGAGTAGAAGACTTCCAGGACAACCTACCACCACTCCCAGCAGACAGGAGACTTCTGGGTCGATGTGCCACAGATCCCAGGCCAGAGGAGGATGCATCCACACAAACCTACCACTGCTCCCAACACAGAGGAGGTGACCTGAGCAGGTGCTGGCAGCAGCCCCCCACCATCACTTGAATTGAGAAGACACATAAACAAGCCTCAAAACCAGATTCCACATCTCCGACAGCAACGTCAGAGGGAAATGAGATGCAACACTCTGATATACAACCACCTGGACTACCTGAACTAGCAACAAAAGAGGAGGATCTGGAAAAAATAAAGTCAGAAATAATTTCTCGCATACAAACAGAGACTGTGCCAATAGAGCAAGACATGATTAATAAATCTAGAGAAGACACAGATAAAAAAAAATAGAGGAGCTGAGGAACATGATTGAATCCCAATATAGGAAACAAATAGTATTTATAAAACAGATGCAAACAGATTTCCAGGGGATTAAAAATCCATTTAAAGTCTACAGAGCAAAATGAGCTAATGTGAGGGCAGAATCTCAAATATAGAACAAAAGATTGGAATTAGTGACCAGGAAAAGAAAAATTTCTTTAACATAGTAAGGGACCACAAGAAATTTACCAAGCAGCTACTAGACGATGCAAAGAATAACATAAGACTGACTGGAGTCAATGAAGTAACTGGACAGAGGGCAGACAACATAAAAACACTGTTCACAGAAGTGATGGCAGAAAACTTCCTAAGGAGGGGAAAAGAACTTGACGTACAGAAAAATGAAGGATACAGGACTCCAACTAGCCTTGAACAACAACAAAAAAATGTACATATAGGCATATAATTGTTAAGATTTTGGAAACACAACAGAAGAAAAAAGTTCTACAAGCAGTTAGAGAAAAGAAACAAATCACATAAAAAGGAAAGCCCATCAAAATCATAGCAGACTTCTCAATGCAAACCATCAAGGCAAGAAGAGCTAGGAGTGACATATCGCAAGCCCTAAAGGAAAGTAGCCTCCAACCCAGACTGATGTAACCTGTAAAGCTATCTTTCAAAATTGATGGAGAAATGATATACTTTCATGAAAAGAGCAACTTAGGAACTTCATGAATACCAAACCAGCACTCCAAAAAATTTTAGACAATATCCTAGAAAAAGGTAATGAAGATCACAACCACAGAAAGCCAGCAGAATGAATTCATCGGGCATGACAAGAAATTAAAAGCAAAGGGGGATAATCCAACAAAGACAAAAAGTCATGACAATGATAAGTCAATACGTATCTCTTATAACAATCAATGTTAATGGTCTCAATTCACCAA
>NW_004624777.1:16270879-16287086 GCF_000247695.1 Heterocephalus glaber
CCCATCAATTGGAGACTGGATAAAGAAAATGTGCTTTTTTTTTTTTATAAAATGGAATACTACTCATCTATCAAAAATGAGAAATTAGAGGCATTTATATCTAAATGGATGCACATCGAGGCAATACTCTTAAGTGAAATAAATATGACACATATGTGTAAATACCAAATAGTTTCCCTAGAGTGAGAAACTGAAAGTTTAAATAAGGACCAAAAGTTATAATAGACAATATGAAATAGGAATAAAAGGGGCAAAGGGTTGGGGACATGGGAGGGGTATTGTAAAGGAAAGAAGAGAATGGAATTAATATGAGAAAATGAAAAAAATGGAAGCAAAGTCTTTGTAAATAGGGAGAGATGAAGGGGTTGAAGGGAGGGCAGTGGAAGGGGGAAAAAATAAGAACCAAGAGAGATTATGTAAAGGTTCAAATTCCCAATGATGAATGCCATTATATTGTATAGTTAAAATGTATCGATAAAATTAAAAAACAAAAAAAAGAAAGGACACTGGCAAGAGAACCCAAGAGGAGTCTGAGCTAAAAGACACAGACCTAGCTCCCTGGCCAAATCTCTGCTAGGGATTTGAACTCAGTTGTGCACCTTTGACTGAATGTCCTCTGATGACTGCATTCAGCACGAATCTGGGGTCAGACTGGCTTTGTTATCTACACATTGTGACTTGGATACAATCTGAAATTTCTAGATGTGAAGGAAAGCCATGCTTACAAATTAATAAAGAATTTTCTTCCTTTTGGCCTCTTTCTTCCTTCCTTTTCTTTTTTTTTTTTTTTGTGGGGAGAATTGTGTGGAGTTTTTTCTTTCTTTCCTTTTCTCTTCTTCTTTCTTTCTGCTTCCTCTTTTATTGTGTCCTTATTTTTTCTTTCCTCTCCTTTTATTTCCCTTTAATTTTTTGTCTTATATTTTTATCATATAATTTCTTCTTTTCTTCATTTTTATTACCTATTTCTCATCATTTTCTTTCCTGTTACCATAACCTAATTATAGAAACGTCCCTCTGACCTCATTAGGATATTTCTCCTCATGTCATACAGTCTAAGGTTTCAATTTTTTCTTCTTGCATTCCCCTATCCTCAACCCCTATATTTTTAATAGTAAGACTATAGCTTTATTTGTTGTTGGATAGCTGACTCTGTAAAATTAGTGTTTAATTCTTTTTCTACCATTAGAGGAGATGTAACTGTAGCACTTAGTGCATATCAGCTGTGGATCAACCTGGGTTGACTTGATATTTATACTGTAATTGTGGATTTCTTCTCTAGAGTTAAGTGTGATACATATGTGGTTCTCATGGTAGATAAATATCCAACTTGCCTTCAATAGTACTACTGTAGCTGGTTTGCTTGATATTTGTGTAATAATTGCTGCTATTAAAGTTGTTTGCCTATAAACCAACACCTGATTGAATGTCTGACATTAGCAATGTACCATAGGGTACATTCCCTGAGAACTCAGTGTTGGACTAAGTAACACTGCATCGTCACCTCCCAAACTTATTGGATCTTGGGTCAGAGACAAAGGTCCACAGTTAGCCTCATGCAAAGTACATCACTGAAAAGCAACTAACTAAAGAGATCTCTACAATAGAAACGCAGTTTTTACACTATAAGCATCTACAAACCTCAGCCAAAACAAAATAAAGTAATCAGATTTAAAAAAGAAAGTTGAGCAAATAAACCAACAAAATGTCTCCCAAACCTATCTGCCCGAAAACTAATCCAGGGGACATAGATGGGGGTAGCATAAGCCACACTCTTGAATTATTTAAAAGACTAATGGGAGAGGGGAGAAAACAGATCAAAGAATTATTGAGTGGGATGGAAGAAAGATATAACAGAATAGTTAATGGAAGTAACAAGCAAAATGATTGAAAAGCTAAACACTAATTAAAAGCTAGATGAGCTAACAAAGTGATACAAAGCATGAATGACCAGTTTAGCATGAATTATAATCCATGAAATGTTTTCAATGTGAAAGAAATACTGGAGTTTCAAATTATATTGAAAATATGGTTGGGAGAAATAACAAAGGTGAGGACTGAATTTCAGAGCTAGAGACAATGATGCCTTTAAAGACCAACTAATCAGACACCTTGAAGGCAACAAGAGAACATGCAAAATAGATCCAGTAGTTGTTAGTTGATCTAAAGAAGGCTAATATAAGAGTAATAGGAATAAATGAAAAATCAGAAGACACAAGAAATGGCATAGAGAATCTGTTAAAAAAATAATGGCAGAACATTTCTCAAATATACAGAAATAAACATACAGATAAAAGAGGCATACAGAATTCCAAATAGCCCTAAACAAAAGAGTACTTCTTTGGGCCCACAAAATACTCAAAGTACTAGCAGTTCATTATGGGAACAAAATATTAAAAGCTGTTAGAGAATTGCAACAAATCATATATAAAGGTAAACAGCAGAACTCTCACCACAAACTTTAAATTCCAGAAGGCCTTAGAGAGAAATGTTTCAAGCCTTAAAAGGTAACAACTTCCAAACCTACTTATGTACATTGCAAAAGCTTCCTTTAAAATTGGTTGAGAAATAAGTTATTTCCATGGCAAGGAGCACCTCAAGAAATTAATGAACACCAAACCAGTATTATAAAAATTCTCAAGGCTATCTTAGAAAGAGAACATGAAGCCAACAATTCCAATAACTCAAAAAGAAAAACTAGTACACTTGACAGGATAAGCAACTCAACCTCAGGAAATAAAAATTAAAATCAGCAAAAGGAAAACAATACAATGGCAAGAATAAGTGAATATCTTTCCAATGACTCTCAATTGTGAATGGTATCAACTCCACAACTAAAGAACATATGGGATAAATAGATCAAGAAACAAAACCCAATAATTAACAGCATAAAAGAAACAAAATTAACCCACAGAAAAATTCATATATTAAAAATCAAAGGATAGAAAACAATATTCCATGCAGCAGGAAAATGAAAAGAAAGTATGAGTAGCAGTCCTAATTTCAGACAAAATGTATTTCAAGCCAAAATTGATCAGAAGAGAAAAAGAAGGTCACCACATATTGGGTAAGGGAACAATTCAACAAGCGAGATAACAATTATAAAAATTTATGCACTGAACACCAGCACACACAACTTCATTATACAAACACTACTGGACATGAAGAAAAAAAATATAAACACCAACACAATTGCAATATGGGACATCAATATTCCATGTCACAAAGAGACAGATCAACTAGTTAAATAGTCATCAAATAAATATCAGAAATGAACCAAACATTTTAACAAATGGTTCAAAGATATAGTGGTTTAGGACTTTCTCCAAACTGGATGACATAATAGCCAATAAATCATGGATAAGCAAATACAAAAGCATCTAAACTATAGTACAGTGAATCTAGCAATCAAAGGCAAAAGAAACCACAGAAATTCTGCAAACACATGGCAATTAAATAATACCCTCTTGAATGGGTCTCAGAAAAATTAAGGAGAAATTAGACAATTCCTAGAATTATTCCTTGTCCCAACACAGCATACCAGAACATATAGGACAAAGTTAAAACATTCCTAAAGAGAGAATTTTACAACTGTGAATGTACATCAGAAAAACAGAGTAAGCTCAAGTACATAACATTTTGATGCACATTAAAGTCCTACAAAACCAAGAGAAATCCAAACCCAAAGGTAGAACAAGGAAGGAAATCATAACATTAGACCAGACATAGATGAAATTGAGCAAAGATACAAAGAATCAATGAATCAAAGGGATGGTTTGTTGAAATTAAACAAAACACACCAACCCTTAGCTATTCCTATCAGAAACTGGAAAAATATCCCCTGTTCCCTGATATGTTGAGCCAATGTATTAAAAATAACAATACTTCCAAAACTTTTAAACAGATTTAACACAACCTCAATCAAAATACTAATAGCATTCTGCATAGAACTAGATAAAACAATCCTAAAATTCATATGGAATCAGAAGAGATCTAGAATAGCAAAAGTAATTCTGGGCAACAAGGGAATGACAAGAGGCATTACAGTTTCAGACTTTAAATGTACCTCAAAACTACAAGACTTTAAGTTACACTGAAAACAGCATGGTATTGGCAATAAAACAGATGTATGGATCTATGTAACAGGATACAGGACACACAAATAATTTAAGGTATGCTCAGATATCTTATCTTTGACAAAGGGGCCAACATTTTTTGCTGGAGTTCTCTTCATTAACAAATGGTTCGGGGAAATCCAGCTAAACACATGCCAAAGATTGAATCTTATCACACACTAAATTAAAATCAAGTGGATCACATATCTAAATATTAAAACAGAAATAATCTTTTGGAGGACAATATCAGTAAAACTCTTGAAGACATAGAAGCAGGCAAATAATAGAACAGAACCCTGCTCATGCAAGAAATAATATCTCAAATCAACAAATGAAATCAAATCAAGTTCAAAAACTGCACAGTAAAGGAGACCACAAATGCAAAGAGACAACCCACAGAATGGAAAAAAAATTGCCAGCTACTCTTCAAAGGATGAATATCTACAATATATGAAGAACTCAAAAAATTTAGATGTCCCAAATTTAGAGACCCAGTCAAAAAATGGGCATCTGAAATGAATAGACCCTTCTTAGAAGAAGTACAAATGGCCGGCAAGTATATGAAAAAATGTTCAACATTGTTGGCCATTTGATAAATTGCAAATTAAAACAACACCGAGTTTTCATATGACTCCAGAATAAATTGCTTTAGTCAAGAATTCAAATAATAACAAATTTTGGAGAGGCTTTGGAGAAAAAATAATGTTTCTGCTTTGTTGGTGGGATTGTAAACTTGTACACCATAGAAATTAGTATGGAATTTACTCAATAAACTAAAAATAGAAATTGCATTTGACCCAGCTATTCCTCCAATAAGTATCATCCCAAAAGAATTAAAGACATCATATACCAGTGATCTACGCATATGCATGTTTATAGCAGCATGATTCATAATAGCTGAATCTTAATAACTGCCTACCTGACCATTAGCAAATAAATGGATAAACAAACTGAAATGTCATATTTATACACAATGGAGTACTATTTTACCATACGGAGGGATAAAGTTGAGTCATCTGTAGGAAAATGGATAGGATACACCTTGAGACCATAATGTTGTGAAGTAAAACAGACATTCAAGCTTAACTATTTCATGGTTTCTCTTATATTAAAATCCCCATATATAACTAAAGTGAAAAGAAAGCCTGGAGAGTAGAAATAGTGAGATGGGTCTTTGGCATCTGGCAAGGGAACTGAAAGATGGAGGGAGCAGGGAGGGAAGAGAGGGAAAGGAGACTAGCAAAAAAGGGGGTGATTGTCAAGTACTGTGTAAATCCCTGTGAGGAATGTGATCATCATGTATTACAATCATGTATAAAATATATATTTATTATATATAATATATATATAATGTATATATATATAGTGTGTGTGTGTGTGTGTATATATATATATATATATATATATATATATACACATACATATGAAGGGGTCCAAGAGGTACAGAGAGGATGACAGATGGGAAAGGAGGAGATTAAAAAAGGAATTGAGGAATGTCACATGTATGTACCAAGTGAAATAAGCCAGACTCAAAAGAACAAATATTGTATGATTCCACTCATATTAATTACATACAAGAGGTAATTTCAGAGTCAAAAAATGTAACAGTGATTTCCTGAGGCTGGAGGAAAAAGGAATAGGGTATGATTTAATGAGCAAAAAATTTTAGTTTGGGATGATGGAAAAGTTCTGGACATCCATAATGGTGTTGTGTACACAAAAATATGATGAACTTATTGCCTGTGAGCTATGCAATTGCAAACAAGGTAAAATGTTTAATTTCATGTTTTATAGTTTAGCATATAAAAATGAGTAAAATTGTCTTATTTTTTGCTTTAGAAATTTGATTCTTGTGAAAAGTGTGAGAGAGACCATGAGAAAGAGTAACCTGAATGATTCAGTGGCTCCTAGTTTTCTATTTTCTCAGTTTGAAAAATGTATTTTACATGAGATATATGAGAAAATATATTGCAATATGTAAAAGTAAAAGTGTTCTGTCAACCATACAAACTCCTCCATGATGAGTTTGGAGTTCTTGGAGAAATGAATTAACAGGAGCCTCAATTCTCAGGTCCTCTACCTGGCAGACTTGTGAGAAAGCTGAAGCAATATGTTATTTTTTTTATTTTTTTATTTTTTTTGGTACCGGGGATCGAACCCAGGTCCTTGCACTTGCGGGGGCAGGAGGCAGAACCACTGAGCTAAATCCCCAGCCCTTTTGGGAGGTTTTTTGAGACAGTATCACTAGGCAATTCAGACTGCCCTTAACTTGCTATGTAGCCTGAGGCGACCTCAAACTCTCAGGGATCCTCCTCCCTTAGCCTTTCCAGTGCTGGGATTACAGGCATGTGCCACCAGGGACAGCATTGATATGTGTATTCTAATGGCCTCATAAAGAATGATTATAGTGGATATAAAACCTTCTTTAAAATGAAGCTGTTCTGACTCCTAGCTGTATATTATCAACATATGATTTATTAGAATGCAATATTATTTGGATTTTGTTTGTGAAAGTAGGCACTATAGAAAATGTCTGTGTAATCCTTGTTTTTTTTTGAAGAAATAAAACAAAATTTTATAACAAAAGAATAAGAGAATACCAATAGTTAATACACTATATCATCTTCAAAATAGTTACTCAGAGTACAAGACATAGGCAAAAGTGTTTCTCTCTTATAAGGAAGAAACAAATAGATACTAGTACAAACTTTTCTATTCAAGGAACTAAGAGAATCTAGTAAAACAAATTATGTATGTTGAAACTTTTTTGAAGCAACAGAATAAGTAATTTAAGGAATTATTTGAACTCCTCCCTACATCCTATTTGTCTCATAAGAGAACCATGCCATATTTAATTGTGCATATCTGACTCATTTATTTAACATTACGTTCTCAAGTTGCATTCATTTACCCACAAATCCCTCAATTCTATCTTTCTGGTAGAGCATAAATACTTATTTTTCTGATTCATACTTCTGATGGACAAATACACTGTTTCCAAGATTTAGCTATTGTACATCATGCTGGTTGGGGCTGGGGATTTAGCTCAATGGTGCCACTCCCTGCCTTGAAAGCACAAGGTCCTGATTTGGATCCCTGGTAAGAAAAAATACATAAATAAAAAAAATAAATTGTGGTGAGAATGTAAACTAGTATAAGCACTATGGAAATCAATATGTAGATTCCCCAAAAAACTAAAAACAGAATTTCCATTTGAACCAGCTGTTCCCTGTGTAGGTATCCTCCCAAGAGTGGGAATAAGCTTGTTACATGGACATATGCATAGCCATGTGTATATTAATTTTTATATGTAAGAGAAAGATTCTTTATGTCCTGTTTTGCATTCCAGTGAAGGTGACTTCGATGAAATCTTTATGTTCTTTTGAATGTTGTTTCATCTGTACAATTTCTGAGGAGATTATTCTAAAGTATACGTGAGTACAGAAATAAAAAATATATCAATTACCACTTTTAAAGAGAATTGCTGCTTTTTTGTGACACATCTTATGGAACTGACTGTTATAACAAACAATGAAATCTTCAAAACATAAAATATTGGCGATATAGTCATTTCAATATTTTTGTTAATTGTAAAAATAGTAATACTTAAAGGTAACAAATACTTGAAGGTAGCAAGTAATACAGAATGTCAAGTTACTACTGAATAAAATGAGTAATCAATTGTTCATAATATTACAGCATCTCTTACCATAAGTTTACTCTATCAATTTTTTAGTATCTATCATTGAATATCAATGGGATATTATTTTCCAGAGAAGAGAAGTAACCCACTTAAGGAAAAACTTTGCATTTTCTATCTAATGTAGATATAAAAGTATAATCATTTCAATAGTCTAAATAAATTCCAAATGCCTTATCTTCTCAACTTCAACCAATCCACCATCAGTACTTTGATATTTTTTATTTATTTATTTTTTGGTACTGGGGATCGAATTCGGGTCCTTGCGCTTGGAAGGCAGGTGGTGAAACCACTGAGCTAAATCCTGGCCCAGTACTTTGATGTTTTTTAAAGGACCATTCTTTCTTTACTCCCTACAATATGCATAAGCTTGTTCTTACTGTTGATGTTGACCGTTAAAGACTTTAATATGAAAAAGAATTAGGAATAAAAGTATTAAGGGCAAAAGTAAATAAACTAATCTTATTTTCAGACAATCTGTATATTTTAAATTTTTATTTATTTTTCTGTTGTCAAATTTAAATTTAGAAAACATATCTAGACTAATATATATAGAAATTCCACTTTGGGATTGGGATACTTTTAAGACTAAATTAAAATTCACAAACATCTCCAACTTGGAAGAAAAGCATGTCTAAAGTGGCTCTAGTTTTCTACATGATTTGTGACATTAGTCTTTCAAGGACAGTTGTCTTTCCAATTAAAAAATCAGCTAAGATCTACAGACACTGAACTCAACCTTAGTAGACAACTTAAAAACTACCAGTCATTTTAAATTTGAATTTCAAACTTCAAAACTATGGGAATAGTTTAAATAATATATATTTATGTGATTTATAATTCATTTACTTCTTGGTGTGGATTTAATTCTATATTTAAAACTCCTGAATCCATCTACTATGTCTAACCTCAGATTTTTTTTTCATTTTTTTTCTGCCTCACTTTGATCATAAACCTTATTAAGAAAAATCTATGGACGGGGAAGGAAGGTCATCACTGCCTATTTTTCTATTTTAATTATTATGCAAGGACCAAGCTAGAATTTGACAAAGCTGCAATTGAGATTATGTTCTTTTGCATGCCCTTACTTCATTCTCATCCCCAAAACATCACTTCTCCAGAGTTATGCTTTATAATTATCACTTGGGTTACCTGTATTGAACATGAGTAATAGTACAAAATCTTTTATTCAGTTGTTTAAGTACATTATTGCAGATATTGATTAACATTTCATTCCCCTTGGGCTGGAGATTTAGCTCAGTGGTTTCGCTGCCTGCTGTGCAAGCACAAGGACCCGAGTTTGATCCCCAGTACAAAAAAAAAAAAAAAAAAAAAAAAAATTTCATTCCCCTAAATGAGAATCCTTTGAAGAAATTCTCTGTCTTAAGTGCAAGGAAAACTTTATTTTGTTTCTGTTATTAATTATTTCTCTTATTGACTAAAATATTATTGAGTTCCCAATGTGTGTTGGTTACCATATTGTATTCAGTAAATCCACTGAAACAGATAAATTAAGTTCCTTATTTTACAGTTTAATTCCAAACGGGTGACATAAAATCAATAAATATACAAAATGCTAGTATTAGAGTCTATGTAGAAAAATTAACTAGAGAAAAGGAATAGACTTAGAGAGAGACTGAGGTTTCTATTTTATATTCAAAAAAGATTTCTGACCTTTCAGACATGAAATGAGAGCAAGATATTCAAATATGAGAGTGGAGACTGCTTCATGTTTCTGACAAAGCATATGTCGGATCCTACCTGATGCAGCTTTTTTGTGAGATGTTCTGAGAATGGCAGAGTGGCCAGGCTGCCTGGGATGAAGAAAAGACAGAAGCATGAAATGAGTCACGGTCATGGTCAATGGCCAGGTAACCCAGAATGGTGATATACAATTCAGCATAAGAGGCTTACATATCCTTTATTGTTTTGGTCAATGATGGGGATTAAACCCAGGCCCTTTGTTCTAAGGGTTTTTCTTTAGTGATTTTTCTGGGAATAAGTAACACAATATATGCTTGTTTGTAAAATATGACTCTTTGGTGTAGAAGACCTTATGTTATGTGGAAGAAAACTTAAATATTGAAGGAGGAAACCAGTTATAAAGCTATTTCCAAAGTACACATGCAAGATTTTGGTGACTTGTGCTCATGTGAAAGAAGAAAATGAAAAATATGATGTGTAGATTAAAGATGCTTTGAGGGGCTTTTATGGACATTCAGTAAGATTTTTCACTAAGTTTAATGTTAATCATATAATTGTGATTCATATTTTACTTTAACATTTTGGAAAATGAGAATAATTATTGTTCAGCTTTACATTTTGCAAGCCTCAGAAGTGAATTTCATGTTTTCTCCTCAATCTTCAGTCTTTTGTCCACCATGTTTTATTTTCATATATTTAGACACTACCTCATTATTTCTTTTTACATATTTTGCTACAATTATTATGCCAAACCACATTAAAACCTTCATGGAGTTCAGTAATAGCTAAATGAATAAAGATAAACAGTGATCATTTTTAACTTTGATTCTTGAAAAACTATGATTATATTTCAAGAAAAATTATCTTGACAGACCTATTTTAATGAAAATCCTGAAGAAAATATTTTTAAGTAAACAGCATCTGTTTGAGAGTTTATATAACATTCATTTATTTTGTTTGTTTTGTGTTTTTAATATAATTAATTTATGGTTTTGATTGGTGACTAAAATAGAAATAAAATTAATTCTAATTATATTCAAAATATTTATTTTTCAACTTCAATAATTAACAATTTTGTTTTCCATTGTATTAAATTTTTGAATACTTCAAATAATATGTTCATTCACTGTGAAAAATACTAAAAACAAACTCAATGGTGCATTAAAAAGATCATTCACAATTTACAAACAGGATTGATCTCATGGATGCAAGTGCAATTGAATATATGCAAATTAATAAATGTGATACATCACATTAACAGAATCATAGACACTAATCATGGGATCATCTCAACAAGTATGGAAAAACACGATATAATTCAATAGCCCTTCATGATAAAAACTCTCACAAATTAGGTGCAGCAGTGCAGCAGCAACATACCTCAACATGGTAAAGGCCATATATGACAAACCCACAGTTAATAACACAATGAACTTGGAAACTTGAAAGCTTTTCTTCTCAGATATGGAGCAAGGCAAGAATGCCCATTTTCATGACTTTTATATAGAGTACTACTGGATGTGCCTGCCAGAGCAATTAAGCAGTAGAAAAAAATAAAGAATAAACCAATTTGAAAAGAGGCAATCTAGTTGTTTCTCTTTGAAGGAGGTATGATTTTGTATGTAGGAAATCCTAGAGAATCTGCTAAAAATATTGATAAATCTAATACAACAGTTCCATAAATTTCAAAATGTAGTTCCAAAATACAAAATTATCAGTGTTATTATAGTGAATTATATAAAATAGAAAACATAATCCCAAATAAAAATCTACCTCCAAAAAACCCTAGATATAATTTTGAACAAAACAAAAGTATTGATGAAAAAACACTGAAGACAAGAGTACCTAAAGAAATGGAAATACAGCTTGTGCTTATGAATTAGAGAAACTAGTATTGTTTATTGTTATTAGAAATATTAAAACTATTGATATTAAAATGATCTACAAGTCCTATTAAAAACCAATGACATACTGGAAAAAATATCTTCATATTTGTATGGTATGAAAAGTACTGTCATTTCAAAGAATTTTATTTCAAAAAATAGAAAGTAGATTAAACAATCCTGGGGGATTTACACTATCTATATTTAAAAGATATTATAGAGGTATATCTACCAAACAGGATGGCACTTGTATTAAAATAGACCTAAGTACAGATATGGCAGAATAAAGAACATGAGAATTAATCTAAGCATTTATATCCTATCGAATTTTTTTTTTTACAAATGTACTAAGAACATAATGTGGGTAAAGAATAGTCATTAAATAAAACATACTGGAAAAACTTCACATTCACATGTAGAAGAATTAAACTAGACTATCTCTCATCATATAGAAAATTCTACTCAAGATATATATGATTATCTTTCAACTTATAGATGGAAAATGAGCCTTCAACAGCTTTCAAATTGTTTAAAGACATCCATTTTCATCCAAGTGGTTTCACTCTGAACGGATACTCAGTATGTAGACACAGGGTGGCAGATAAGAAGCAAAATCATACTAGTGATTAAAGGAAGGCTCTCTAGTATTGGAACACACATTGAAGGGCAAAGAAGAAATGAAACAGAAGAAATAAGACAGAATGTGCTGCTAGTGTCTAGAACTCAAAGAAAGAAAAAGATATCAAAAGGTATAAGTGGGCAATTCTATAAAATAAGAGGTAAGATAAGACAAAAGATAATTGGAAATCTCTAGGACAGTCCTTCTTAACAGTGGGATATGGCTACATTTCCTGAGAACAAAATAACAATACAAAAAAGTACAAGACTTGACTGAGGAGTGAATGGTCAAACTGTGGGGCAAAAGCACACAGGGTCTGTTAGGAGTGAATGGCTAAGCAACACAAAGTTTCGATTAGTGAGGCATGTCTGTTCTGGCTTTTGTCCTTCCCTTTTCAACAAACTGCCTCACCTTGAGACAATTCCTTGCCCAAAGTGCTTTTCTTCTACTTTTTTCTATGGCATTGATGTTATAAATAAAAGCCAGGAAGTTCTTGGCTTTGGTACTACTACTGTGAGTGTCCCCTATTGCTGGCTGCTCTGTTTAGACAGCCCTCTGGGGCTGGCAGTGTTCAGCCCAAGTCTATCCCTAAGTAATCATTTTCATCCTCTATACTACTAGAGTCATAAACTGTGACATAAAAATACAGGAAAAATACCTATAACCATAAAATGTCAAGTTCTTGACACAAAACCTGTATTTCATGAGCAAAAACATTCCCCTATAAGCCTCAAGCGATGCTTTTCAACCAAGGTGATTTTGTCATTAAAGACAACTGCAATGTCTAAATATTTTTGGTTCTAATAAGTTAATATTCATGTGGGGGTGTAGGATATTGTTAGCATCAAGAGAGAAAAAAGAAATACTACTAAACATTCTGCACTGTCCATGACATTCATTCACAAGAAAGAATTGTCTGATCCCAAATTGCCGCACTACTAAAGTTTAGAAAATTTGCCCCAAAGTAAGAAATTCAAGGCAAGAGGAAGTATGAAATTTTATAGCAGAAAATTATTCATAAGACATAAAAAACTACTGAGCATTTCTTCACATTTTTGAGTAGTAGATTTCAAAATGAAAAACAGACTGGAATGAAATATTAGATAGACTTCTCTTGTATGGGAATTTCATAGCTGAAGTGAATGTTGACACTACATATTTCTAACATGGACCAAAGTATCAAAATTGGGTCCTATTCTAAGATTTGAATTCTTCGTAGTCACCCTAGCACATACACAGAGTAGAAACAAATTGTCTAAATCACATTTAACAACACCTGTCATGAAATCTGGTATTCTTCCCCTGCCCATTAAGTTTATTGGTACATTTTAGGTATAAAATACAGTTACATATATCATTGGCATCTTGTACCATTACATGAGTATCTTGGTTCTTATTTTTTTCCCCTTCCCCTGCCCTCTCTTCAACTCCTCCACACTTCCCTATTTGCAAAGACTTTGTTTCTAGTTTTTCCCTTTTCTCATATTTTCTCTTTTCCCTTCTTTCCTTTCCCTTACCCCTCCCACTTCCCCTGCTCCTTTACACCTTTACTTCCTACTACACAATATCAATTATACATTTTTAAAATTACAATATCAAGATATAGGAGACATTACCACAGATTTTACAGAATTTAAAAGGATATAGAAAGCACGTTACAAAAATATTTTTAAATAAATTTGACAAATTCTAAGAAGTACTTTGGAAGACAAATTAATGAAACTAACTCTGGAGGAAATATAAAATTTGAATAGCACCTATTAAAGAAAGTATATTCCTAGCTTGAAAACCTACCTATATGACAACAGCAGGCTCATAAACATTTTAACTGATAAATTATATCAAACAGTTAAAGCAAAAAGAAAAAGGAACACTTCTCCCATCATTTTAGGAAATCAACATTGTGCTAATTCTAAAACTGGATAAAGATAATAGAAGAAAAAAGTATGAACATACATAGAAATTTGGTTAACAGAAGGAACTATTAGAAGTCAGATCTGGCAGTATGTAGAAAGTGGTTTCATTATAGGGATGGCAGTGTTGGTTCAGCACTGGAAGATTCACCCCCAAAAGTCATCATTTTAACAGAGGAAAGGAAAAAGTCATATGATCTTGTCACTAGTTGGAGAAAAAGTATTGGACTAAATTCTGTAGCTTTTCATAGTAAAAGCTATCAGGAGACTAGAAGTAGAACAGAACCTTCTCAACAAATTAAAGACATGTACTCCATACTTTCAGCAAAAAAAGTCTTATATGAATGGAGAAGATCCAATGCTTTGTCCCTAAGGCAGGGAACAAGAGCAGATATGCCCACTCTTCATCTACCCATTAAACTTTGAAACATAGGCCTAAACCAAAATAGTCTGGCAATAAAATGACACATTTAGGATGGGATTGGCAAGATAGAAGCAAAATCTTTATATGTAGAGGAAATGATCATCTACATAGAAAATACTAAGAAATCGCTAGGAGCCCCTAGAACTTGTATTTGAATTTTGTAGGATTAGAAAACACAAAGAATATATAAAAATTCATGTCTATGTAGACTTGCTATAAATGAAGAATTGGACATTGAAATTTAAAAGTTATGTACGAGTACAAAGGACCTAGAAAAGTAAAAAGAAAAAGAAAAAAATCATTGTTGGAAGACATTTAGTACCTAATTTTAAGACTTCCTCTAAAGGTACAATAATCAAGGCAGTGTTGGTGTAAGGAAAGACATATAGATCATGGGAATAAAACAGAGACTCTACAAATAGAACCACATATATATGGTCCACTGGGTTTTGAAAGATTATTTAACATTAACATTTTATAGAATATCAACTCAATTCAAGAGCCAAGGAAAAGATAGTGTTTTCAGCAAATGGCACTAGAACACCTGGTATCTGTATATTAAAAAAATAACCTCAACCCTTTATTTCCATACATAAAAAAAACTTGAAAGGATCTATGAACCTAAATATGAAAGTCTAAAAGTATAAAATTTGAAGAAGAAATTATAAGGGAAAATGTTTAAGAAGTTAGAGTAGGCAAGAACTTCCTAGGATACAAAAACAACATGATGTATAAAAGAAAAAAAATTGATAAATGAGGTTCCAACAAAATTTATAACTTTAAATGACATTGTTAAAATAAAAAGTAGTCCTTAAGCAGATGATATTTACAATGCATATAACCTATGACCAGAATATATAAAGAACTCTTACAGGTCATTAATAGACAACCCAATTAAAAAGTAGACACAAGATGATGATAAATAACCAGTACAGCACAAGGAAAGGTGTGCAACACTAGAATCAGAAAAATACTTAACAGTACAATAACAAGATTGAATTATACACTTCTTAGGGAGATGAAGTTAAAAGTTTTAATAGCCTTGTCATGATTTTTTCTTTTTGTTGGATTCTCCCCCTTTGCATTTAATTTGTCACAACCAATGGATTCATTCTGTTGGGCTTCCTGGGGTTGTGATCCTCATTGTCTTTTCCCAAGACACTGTCTAAAACTTTTTGGAGTGTTGGTTTGGTATTCATGAAATTCCTAAGGTTCTCTTTATCATGAAAGTATCTTGTTTCTCCATCAATTTTGAAAGATAGTTTTGCAGGCTACATCAGTCTGGGTTGGATGCTGTTTTCCTTTAGGGCTTGAACTACATCACTCCAAGGTCTTCTTTCCTTGAGAGTTTGCATTGAGAAGTCTGCTGTGATTCTGATGGGCTTTCCTT
Source organism: Heterocephalus glaber (assembly GCF_000247695.1). The sequence continues at coordinate 16,286,625 of NW_004624777.1, forward strand.
TGTATGTGATTTGTTTCTTTTCTCTCACTGCCTATAGAATTTTGTTCTTCTGTTGTATTTCTGGAATCCTAAATATTATATGCCTATATGTAGATTTTTTTTTTGATCAAGGCTAGTTGGAGTCCTATATGCCTCACTTATATGTATGTCAAATTCTTTTCCCCTGCTTGGGAAGTTTTCTGCTACCACTTCTGTGAATAGTTTTTTTATGTCATCTGCATGCTCTCCTGTTTCTTCATTGACTCCAATCTCCCTTATGTTATTCTTCTTTCCATCGTCTAGGAGCTGGTGGATTGCTTTCTCATGGTCCCTCACAATTTTAAAGCAATTTTTATTTTCCTGGTCACTAATTGAAATTTTATCTTCTATATTTGAAATTCTGTCCTCACATTGGTTCATTCTGCTGTGTAGACTTTCAATGGAGTTTTTAATCTCCTGGAAATCTGTTTGCATCTGTTTTAT
>NW_004624777.1:16289154-16313070 GCF_000247695.1 Heterocephalus glaber
TCAAGAGTTCTACCTAACTTATCTTCCAGCAAGTTTAGTGTTTCTGTTTTAATATTTAGATCTTAATCCACTTTGATCTTAGTTTAGTGCATAGTGATAGGTATGGGTCTTGTTTTAATCTTGGTCAGGTTGAAATCCAGTTTTTCCAAAACCATTTATTAAAGAGTCTATCTTTCCTCCAGTGTGGATGGTTGGCTCCTTTGTCAAAGATGAGGTGCCCGAGTATGTCTGGAGTTGCTTCTGCATCTTCTAATCTATTCCACTGATCATCGGGTCTGTTTCTTTGCCAGTATCATGCTGTTTTTATCACAGTGGATTTGTAGTATAGTTTCAAGTTGGGGATTGTGATACCCCCAGCCATGTCTCTGTTGCCTAGAATTCTTTTTGCTATTCTTGGTCTCTTCTGGTGCCAAATGAATTTTTGGATTGTTTTCTCTAGTTCTGTGCAGTATATTGTTAGAATTTCGTTTGACATTGCATTCAATCTGTATAGTAGTTTTGGAAGTATGACCATTTTCACTATATTGGTTCTTCCTACCAAGGAGCAAGGGATATCTTTCCATTTTCTTGTATCCTCTTTTATCTCTTTTTTCAGAGTGCTGTAATTTTCAGTGTAGAGCTCTTTTCCTTCCTTTGTTAGATTGATTCCTAGATATTTCATTTTTTGGATGCAATTGTAAAAGGAATTGTTTCCCTAATTTCACTCTCAGTGAGTCTGTTATTTGTGTACATGAAGGAAATTGTTTTTTGAGTGTTGCCCTTGTATCCAGCTACTCCACTGAATCTGTCATTTAAGTCTAGAAGTCTTTTGGCAGAGGTTTTTGGTCTTCTATGTAAAGTATCATATTGTCAGAAAATAATGACAGTTTAACTTCTTCTTTTTCCATCTTTATTCCTTTTATTTCTTTCTCTTTTCTAATTGCTGTGGCTAATGTTTCCAGAACTATATTGTACAGTTGTGGTGATCATGGGCATCCTTGTCTTGTTCCTGATTTTAGCATGAAAGTTTTCAGTTTTTGACCACTTAGTGTGATCTTGCCTGTTGGTTATTCATAGATAGCTTTAATCACATTGAGATAAAGACCTTCTATTTCAATTTTCTGTAGCTTTTTTTATCATGAAAGGGTGTTGGATTTTGTCAAATGCCTTTTCTCCATCTATTGAGATGATCATATGGTTTTTGTCCTTGACTCTGTTAATATAGTGTATTACATTTATTGATTTATGAATGTTGAACCATCCTTGCTTACATCCCTGGGATAAATCCGACTTGATCAGAGGGTATGATCTTCTTGATGACCCTTTGTATTCTGTTTGCCTTTGTAATTGGGGTGTTTAGAATTTCTATATCTTCTTCATTTAATTTTGGCAATTCATATTTATCTAGGAATCTGCCCATTTCTTCTGTGTTTTCCATTTAAGTAGAGTACAGGTGTTCAAAGTAGGTATTGAGGTTCCTCTAGGTTTCTTTCGGATCTGTTGTGACTTCACCTTTTTCATTCTTATTTTCATGTATTTGCTCCTTTTCTTTCCTATTTTTTTGATAAGGTTGGCTAAAGGTTTATTGATTTTATTTATTCTTTCAAAAAACTAACTCTTTGATTCATTGATCTTTTTGTATCATTCTCTTAGTCTCCATTGCATTGATTTCTGCTCTTATCTTTACAATTTCCTCTCTTGTACCAGATTTGGATTTGTTATGCTCTTCTTTTTCTAGGAGCTTGAGGTTCATCATTAGTTTATTTATCTTAGTTTTCTCTGTTTTCCTAATATGAGCATTCACTGCTATGTATTTCCCATGTAGAACTGCTTTCATTGTGCCCCATATATTCCTGTATGTTGTACTGGTATTATCATTTACTTGTAGAAACTGTCTAGTTTCTTTTTTAATTTATTCTGTGACCCATTGGATGTTCAGAAGGGTGTTATTCAGTTTCCACATGTTTGAGGGTGTTTTATGGTTTCTTATGTTATTGATCTCCAATTTTATTGCACTATGGTCTGATAATACACAGGGGGTAACTTCAATTCTTTTACCTTTACTTAGACATGTCCTGTGAGCTAACATGTGGTCTATCCTGGAGAATGACCTGTGTGCAGCCAAAAAAAATGTGTGTTCTGATTTTGTGGTGTGGAACACTCTGTAAACCTCTTTTAAGTACATTGGTTCAATAGCTTGGTTCAGTTCTAGAATTTCCTTGTTAACTTTTTTTCTAGGTGATCTGTCTATTTGTGAAAGTGGGGTATTGAGGTCTCTCACTACAAATGTGTTAGTATTTATTTGGCTTTTCACGTCCATTAATATTTTTTTGTATATTTGGGGCCATTCATATTGGATGCATATATATATATATTTAGGATTGTCATCTCTTCCTCTTGGATTGTTCCCTTCACAATGATGTAGTGACGATCTTTGTCTCTCTTATTGGTTTTGGTTTGAAATCTACATTGTCTGCAAATAAGATTGCTACCCCTGCTTTTTTCTTGGTTCCTTTGTCATGGAGTACTGTTTTTCATCCTTTTACTTTCAGTCTGTGAGTTTCTTTTTGAGATAGGTGTGTTTCTTGTATACAGAATATTGTTGGATTTTGCTTCTTAATCCAGTATTCCAGTGTATTTCTTTTGATTGGTGAATTGAGGCCATTAACATTGATGACTATAATTGATAGATGTTGATTAATCTTTGTCATGATGTTTTACTTTTGTTGGATCTTTTCTTTCTTATTTTTCCCCCTTTCCCTTTAGTGTCTTACCTTGCCTGGTGGGTTCCCTCTTTTGGGCCTCCTGGAGTTGTGAACTTCATTGATTTTTTCTAGGAGGCTGTATAGAATTGCTTGTAGTGCTGGTTTGGTGTTCATGAAATTTCTCAGATGTTCTTTGTTGTGGAAGTATCTAATTTCCCCATCAATTTTTAAAGATAATTTTGCAGGATACAACTGTCTAGGTTGGAAGTTATTTTCTTTTAGGGCTTGAAATACTTCACTCCAGGCTCTCCTTGATTTGAGGGTGTGTGTTGAGAAGTCTGCTGTGATTCTGATGGGCTTTTCTTTGTAGGTGACTTGTTTCTTTTCTCTAACTGCTTGTAGGATTTTGTTCTTCTGTTGGCTTACTGGGATCTTGACTATTATATGTCTAGATGTGGATTTTTTTTGATCTTTTGTTGGAGTTCTATATGCCTCACTTATCTATATGTCCAATTCTCTACTTCTGTCTGGGAAGCTTTCCACTATTACTTCCATGAACAGGTTTTTTATGTCAATTGTGCTTTCTCCTGTTTTTTCATGGACTCCTATCATTCTTATGTTATTCTTCTTTGCATCATTTGGCAGCTGCTGGATTGATCTCTCATAGTCCCTTCTTATTTTTAAGAAATCTTTATTTTCTTGGTCTTTATCTGTGATCCTATCTTCTATATCTGATATTCTATCTTCAGATTCCCTTACTCTGCTATGGATACTTTCAATGGAGTTTTTAATCTCCTGAATATCTGTTTGAATCTGTTTCATTAATTCCATTTCTTTCTTATGCTGGGTATTCATGGCTTCCAGCATGTTTTGGAGCTCATCTATCTTTTTAGCTGTTTCTGTTCTAGAGCCTGTAGTCATGTCCTTCACTCTGCTCATCTCTGTAGTTATCTGGGAGATTATTTCTGCTTTGAATTTTTCTAAATTCATCTCATTCATCTGTTCTGTTACTTCCTGTGCTATCAGTTCAGGGTGTACAGGTGGTTGATTATAGGACTTTTTGACCTTGTTTTCTCCGGGGTTTACATTTGGTGGGGTGTATGTCTGAGTTGTGCCTTGCTTAAATGTCTTCTCATTTTTTTTTGGTACTGTCCTTGGTTTAACTTCTGGGTTGATACTTCAAAATTGCTTAATGTAAGTATCTTTCTTGCTTGTAATTAGAACCCTTATAGGGCCAGGGATTTAGCCCAGTGGTTCCATCACTTGCCTCGCAAGTGCAAGGACCTGAGTTCAATCCCCGGTACCAAAACAAAAAAACAAAAACAAACAAAAAATAACCCTTATGGAATGATTGATTCTCAGACATGTCTTCCAGATATTCCTGGTCTTTAAGTTTTGAGTCTCTAATGACTCTGAGGCTATCTCATTCTCATTATACCAGGAAGGATCACTGACTAGATCAATAACCACACTTTATCCCAAATGATACAATCAGCAACACCATTGCATCTAGTACATCTTAGCAAATGACATATTGTGGTGGTTATTAATCTATCACCTTTAACTGTGTGAACTAAAGCAAGATTGAGGACCAACTGAACATATGTTTATAGTGAATAAAGTCTTCAATATAAGAACTTTACCCATCAGGATGGAGAGTTAAAAGGAGTTGGGGAGGGAGGGATAGATAGGTAGAAGGATAGGGGAAGATTAGCAGTAAGGCCAGAGGACACAGGCAAGATGGAAAAGAGAATAATAGAAAAATAAAGAAGAACTCTGAATGAGGGCCAGAACAGGAACAAAAAGGGAGATGAACAATGTGGGACAGCAAGAGAGTGAGTGTAAGAGAGAGAGAAAGGAAAGAGAAAAGAAAGAAGAAAAAAAGGAGAGAAAAAAATTTGGAAAGAGTACAATAAAAATTAAAGATAAGAGGAGACAAAGAAAAAAACCAATAATACTAATTTTGGAAATAAAAAATAAAAATGAAAATGAAGGGCCTCCTTCATGGCATGTCTTTGCTGTCAAAATAGACAACGTGGGTTTCAGTGTGTAGATATAAGTCAATGAGTCTCAACAAGCCAGTCACAGACCCATGATATTCAGGCAGATTTCTGGCTTCAAGTTCCAAGTTGAGCTCCCTGTCCTCCTGTGGGGTTGAACTCTGCAGGGTTGTACTGCATGTTCCAGCTGCCCTTCCCCTGAAGACAGTACCAGTTCCAATGGGAGGCAATAATCCCTCCAATTTACCCAGTACAGTGGTCTGGTGGTCCTGTGTCCTCTGTGTCTTTGTAGTGTGGAACCAGGTGGCAGTACAGCCAAGAGGCCAGAGGAGCAGTGGAGAGGTGTCCAGTGGATAGCTGCTGGGGCACAGGCTGGATTGGCATGTTCCCCACTACCGGGGACCCTGGTACAGTGTCCACAGATATGCCTGTCTGGAACGGGCTGGATTGGCATGTTCTAAATAGGCATTCTTAAAGGTAAGAAGAAAATAATGGAGGTCACAAATAATTTTTTTAAATATGCTAATAATTCTTGATCATTTTGTTTACTTATATCCCTTCAATTAATTGCTGTTTTAACATAAAATATTATTAGTTGACACACTATTCTCATCAATCTTTACACATAAATTCTTTAGAACCTGCCTGATAATACCAAATTTCCATCTGTTCTCCATCATCTTAGCAAAAAATACCACAGTTTAGTTTTTCTTATGTTTGTGAAAAATAAAACCTATATTTTGCAGCCATCTCAGAGCATGGAAAAAATTCAAATGAACACATAATAGTAATCTATAAATTTATTCCATTTGATTCTATTCAATTTCATTCTCTTCCATTTTTATCTATTTCTACCTATCTATGCATACATGAAAAATGTAAAATACATATAACTGAATTTAAGATAATTCATAAAGCTAAAAAGAAAATCACTTATTTTCAGGTGCTACATTTCAGAAGGTGTTTTCAGATAGTAAAAAGATAATATATAACTTTATACACTTACAACACAAAATATGAGAGTTGAATGGTTAAATATTTTATTCTTCGGGCCAGGGATCTAGCTCAGTGGTGCCAATTGGCTGCCACACAAGCACAAGGTCCTGATTTCAATCCCCAGTACCCCCTCAAAATTTTTATTCTTATATTTCTTTCAAAAGTTGCATATAAAGTATAGGTTTGACAAAAATATTTATTGGAACATCTACAAAATCAAATAGTGCCCTAATGAGTATTCTTCTGATTTCAAAATTTTAAGGCTAGCTTTTATGATGTTTTTTTAATCCCAAGGCAATCAGGCAAATCTCATTTCCCAGAGATATAAAGAATCCTGTGGCATGACATTAGAAATTACTTATACAGCTGCTCAATTCAGTACTCTTATCACCACCAAATGACCTCAAATTTCTTATTTTTCTTTGTTATATCTGTATCAATTTTTTTCTGTATGAATCTTCAGACTTTATCACCTAGACATATAATACTTTTTGGCAGTCTGCAGCATTTCACAAGATCCCTTGAGAAATTATACACATTTCTGAAAGAAAACAGAATGCAAGTTATTTGGGTCACAACAATTTATTTCAAGGCTCAGTAACAGAGTAAGTTTGGCTATGTTTGCTTCATGTAGACATGAGCAATGTCTCTAAAGGAATAAATTGCACAGTAGTTTTCAATACATTAGAAAGTTTACAAAATTTGACTTCAAAGCTGTTTTCCAAATCTATTCATGGAACTTCTGCATAGATGAAGCCAAACCATAATAATGGCAATTTGTCATCCCAGTAACCTACCTTCCTAAATGTGATCTAAAACAGTTCAAATTCACAATATTCTTTTTAAATTAAAGAATATAGATTCAGAAAACTGTGTGCATATTTTTCTACCCAACATATTTGAAAGTACATTTGATTTTAATCTGATATTTCCTTTAACACACACAATAGTCATTTTGATCTTAAAGTATTATAATATTAAAAGTATAATAAGTATTTTAGTAATACTTTATGAAACAAATACACAACTGAGTTTGGTCTAGTGAAAAAATCATTATAACATGCTTACTATACTTCAGTATTAGATATCGCCATAGAAATTATTTATGTAAAATGATTTATTTTATTATAATAGAATGGAAAAATAGAAGGGATTGTGGGAAAAAATTCAATCAGATCTTGTGTGATTATTTATACATTTTTAATCATTAAAGCAAAGGAACAGATATGCTCTTAAATATGTTAAATAAAGTAATAATTTAGGAATTGGATTGTTCTTCCTGTCTTTTAAAAGCATGAGCGGATGATATGAAGTCTAGGTAGATACTGGTTAAACAGTAATTTACCAAGACTTATGGATTTGTACTTCATTATTTTAATTGGATATATGGGCAGTGTTCACTTGTATTCACAAAGTAGAATGATTAGAGAAATGTTGAGACTCCATTCAAACTAAGTCATGACAATTAGTCTTGATCACTTCTGGGAAAATGGCAGAGCAATAAGCAGCCCCAGATCAACCTCTCTAGTATTCAGAATCCAGAAGCTGGAGAATAACAATTGTACAGAAAGCAAAGACACAGACCACAGTGAAAGTAAAGAGAGGGAACAAAGGACAGAGGGAAGAAGCAAAAAGCACATGCCACTGTCTGTTCCCCTCCCAGCTCATGGTGGATTGGGGAAAAGAGGAGAGAGATTCACTAGTGGAGTGGAACAGAGGAGGCTGAGCTGGCAGTGAGTGACTCCACTATTCCCCTTTCCCTGTTACTATTCCCTGGATAGTTCCCTGAATAGAGTACTGTTCCCAGGATAAAGTGCTTGATCAGAAGTCTTTTTTTAGGAAGGGGCGAACTGAATCTAGGACTCTGACCAGACATGGGTTGACTGTGTCACATAGCTCCCAGTGTTGAAATCCCACAGGAACTGGAAGAGTGACACCCACAGAGATGTTCTGAGTGAGAAGACATGGGTAGGCCACAGAGGGGCCTCCAGAGTGTTGCTGGGAGAAGACTTGACTCAGGAACCAACCCCCATGGCCAGAGGCCAGGATCATCCTGAATTCTGTGGCCTTGAAAGTGAAGAGCTGTTCCCCCACCTTAACCTTACTGCAAGTTTTCATGGTTATCCAGCACCTCCATGCTAATTCTACTGCAGACTTTATGGGGTTACCCAGCATAGATCTGGCTCTGACTCGGACACTTCCACAGAACTGTAGACACAAGAAGATAACCACAGGCTTGAAATCACAGAAATTTCTTCCTATTTTTTTTCTCTTTCTTTTAACCTTGGAGTTTCTATTTCGTTTGTTCATGGCTTTTGTATTATTCTTTTCTTGTTTTTTTCTTATTTTTTTCTTTCTTTTCTTTTCTTGTTTTAATTTTTTCATGAATGTGAATATTTTTCATTTTGGTTTGCTTTGTTCTTCTTATGTTTTCTCCTTATTTCTTTCTCTCCTGTCTTCTCTATCAGTTTTCTGAAACCTGAGTAATCTTCTTTGTGTCATTTGATTCCTTGATTCCTGAGTAATCAGCCTTGCTTCTAATCTTTTTTCTCTTCATCTATTTCTCTATTTTTTTTCTCTTATCCTTTCCTCCTCAGAGGATAAAATCACTTTATTTAGGGGATATTCAATGGTATAATTTCCTGGTTTGTTTTAAATGTCATAAAATGACTATTAATCTTTTTTCTAGGGTTAAAAGTAGCAAATTAATAGTTACCACAGTTTGTCAGTTTATGGTCTGTGCCTGATGCTATTTTTGTTGCTGATTGTACTTCTTTAGCCAAGATGTCATTGTTGTGATCTGTTGTTCTTCCTTGTATGTCACTACCAAGACTGTCTAGGGTCATAAGCAATACCAAAGTTCAGTACTAAATAACTGGGTGCTGAGCAAAATACACAGCATCTTCTCATCTCTAATAAATTGAAGAAATAGGGTTTTAGGACAAACTCAAATGCCAAAAACCAGCTGAACCTATGAGACACTTCTGAAAAATAGTCATTTCCTAAGGAGGTATTGATACTAGTAATAAAGACACCTAAATAAGCATCAACCCAGAAAACAAATTTTTAAAAAAACAGAAAATGAGAAGATGCAGAAGAAATATTCAACCCCAGAACCCCAGAACTCCAGGGGGCAGTGAGGTGGAGGAAATCAGAAGCCACCCACCTGAACTTTCTGAAATGGTAGCAGCAGAAGTAATAAAACAGGTGAATGAAGCTCTAGAAAACATCAAATCAGAAATAATTGCTCAGATAACTAAAGACATGATGAACATAATGAAGGACATAGTTAGTAAATCTGGAGTAGATACACATAAAAAATATAGGAACATATGAAAATTATAAAAACTATGAATGGCCAAAACAGGAAAGAAATTGATTCCATTAAACAGATTCAAACAGATATCTAGGGGATTAAAGATTGTACAGAAAGTATATACAGAAGAATCAACCAATGTGAGGATGGAATATCAGATCTATAAGACCAGGTTTGTGGTAAGTGATCATGATAAGAAAGACACCTTAAAAATAGCAAAGAACCATGAAAAATCAATCCAGAAGGTGCTAGATGATGAAAGAAAAATAACATAAGATTGATCAGAATCAATTAGAAATCAAGAGATAGTGAAAAAAATATAAAAACCTGTTCACAGAAGTAATGGCAGAAAATTTCACAAGCAATGGAAAAAGAATGTGATATATAGATAAGTGAGGCATATAGAACCCTAATTATTAGTGACCAGAAAATATCGACACCAAGCCACATAATAGTCAAGATTCCAGAAATACAGGAACAGAATTTTGAAAGTTGTCAGAGAAAAGAAAGAAATTATCTATAAAGGCATGCCTTTCAAAATCACAGTACACTTCTCAAAACCAGCCTTTAAATCAATGAGAGCTTAGAGCAAAGTATTTCAAGTCCTAAAAGAAAACAATCTCCAACACTGATATGTCTGGCAACTTACCTTTCAATATTGATGGAGAAATAAGATACTTCCATGATAAAGAAAATCTAAAGAAATTAATGATCACCAAACCATTTCAAAATGTTCTGAAGGACATTCTAGAAAGAGACACCAAAGACTTCATGAACTCCAATAGAATAAACCCACAAGGCAAGACAAGCAATTAAACAGAGTGGAAAGAAAGGAAACCAAAAGTAGAAAAAAATATGACAAGGAAATTCAACACAAATCAGTTATAACCATCAGTGTACATAGTCTGAATTCACCAATAAAAAGAAAACAGATTGGCAGAATGGGTCAAGAAGGAAGATTCAACAATATGCTACCTTCCACATATTTAATTCAGAAATAAATTCACAGATTGAAATTACAGGATAGAAAACAATATTCCATGTGACAGAAACCCAGAAAAATTCAGGGGTAGCTATTCTATTTGCAGACAAAGTGGCCTTCAAGCAATGACTGATTAAAAGAGACAAAGAAGGACACTATATACTTGTCAAGGGAACATTCAAGATGAAGACATAACAATTATAAACATTTATGTACCAAATACCAGTGTACCTAACTATATAAAACAAGTATTAAGGGACATGAAAAATCAAATAAGCTCTAATACAATTATATTGGGGGACTTCAATAGTACATTGTCACAAACTGACAGATCAACTAGGCAAAAAAAAAAAATACAAAACCAAAAGAAATAGCAAAGTTGAACCAAACCTTTGAAAAATGGACATAGTAGATATCTACAGAGTGTTCCACCCACGACATCAGGAAACATACTCTTCTCAGTTGCACATAGGGCTTTCTCCAAAGTGGACCACATTCTAGCTCATAGAACATGCTTAGCTAAATCCAAAGGAATTGAAATTATCCCATACACATTGTCAGATCATAGTGCCATGAAATCAATGACAAAGGAAGCTGCATAAATACAAGGAAATTAAATAACACCCTCCTGAACAACCTATAGGTCACAGATGAAATTAAATAATAAATTAGTTGCTACAATTGAATAATTAAGCCAATACAACATGCCTGAACTTATGCGACATAATGAGAGTAGTCATATGAGAGAAATTTATACTGTTGAATTTTCACATTAGAAAAACAAAGTTTACTCAAGTAAATAATCAAATGTTGAACCTTTAGTTACTAGGAAAGAGGAGCAAGTCATATCAAAGCTCATAGCTGGGAGGAAATTATAAAAATCCGAGCAGAAATTCATGCACTTAAGACCAAAAATTACAAAGAATCAATGAATCAAAGAGGTGGTTCTTTGAAAGATTAAATAAAATTGACAAATCCTTAGACAACCTTATCAATAAAGGGAAAGAAAAGTCTTAAATCCATGCAATTAGGAATGAAAAAGGTGAAATCACAACAGATTTTGCAGAACTACAGATCACTAATACCTACTTGGAGAACTTGTATTTTAATAAGATGGAAAATGTAGAAGAAATGGACAGATTCCTAGATACATATGAATTACAAAACTGAATCAAGGACATATAAAAATTCTAAATAACTCAATATTAGACAGTGAAATTGAGGACACAATTAAAAACCTACCAATGAAGAGAAGACCAGGTCCTGATGGATTCACTGCTGAATAATACAAGCAGTTTAAAGATCTAAGGTCACTACTCCTCAAATTCTTCAATGAAATTGAAAGGGAAGCAATACTCTCAAATGCATTCCTGGAAACAAGCATTTCCCTGATACCAAAACCACAGAAGGATCCAACCAAAAAAGAATTATAGACTACTCTCCCTAATGAACATAGATGCAAAATTCCTCAATAAGATACTGCAAACAGAATTCAACAAATTATCAGGAAGATTATATACTATGACAAAGTAGGTTTCATCCCAGGGATGCAGGAATGGTTCAACATATGCAAACCAATAAATGTAATACACCATATTAACAGAACCAAGAACAAAAAGACATGATTGTCTCAATAGACACAAAAAAACAATTTGACAAAGTCCAGCACACGTTCATGTTTTAAAAAAAAAAAAAAAACTACAGAAAATTGGAATAGGTGGTCTTTATTCCAATCTGATAAAAGCAATCTATGACAAAGCATTAGCCAACGTTATATTAAATGGTGAAAAACTGAAATCCTACAATCTAAAATCAGGAACAAGGCAAGTATGTCCACTACCATGACTCCTATTTAATGTAGTTCTGGAAATATTAACCAGAGAAATTAGAATATGGAGAGGAGAGGAAGAAATCAAATTATGACTTAATTCTCTACAGGGAAGACACCAAAACTCCCCACAAAGTCTTCTATATTTAATTAAAAAACTCAGCATAATGTGTAAATACCAAATAGTTTCTCTGGTGTGAGGAACTGAAGGTATAAATAAGGACTAAAAGGTATAACAGATAATGCGAAATAGGAAGAAAAGGGGCAAAGGAGAAGGGAAAGTGGGAGGGGTAGGGGAAAGGACAGAAGGGAATGGAATTAATATGAGAAAATGAACAAATGGAAACAAAGTCTTTGTAAATAGAGAGGGGTGTAGGGGTTGAAAGGAGGACAGGGGAATGGGAAAAAAAATAAGAACCAGGATAGATTACATAAAGGTACAAATTTCCAATGATGAATGTCATTATATTGTATAGCTAAAATGTACCCAAAAATTAATTTTAAAAAAGAGTATAAAATAACCCCAGTGAATCGGCGGGGATTTAGCTCAGTGGTTTTGCTGCTTGCTGAGCAAGCGCAAGGATCTAAGTCCGATCCCCGGTACCCAAAACAAAAAAAAAAACAGTGAAGCTGGATACAAAGTCAACACTCAAAAATTAATAGCATTCCTGTACACAAATATCAAACTCACTTATAGAGAAATTAGGGGTAACATACCTTTCACAATAGCATAGAAAAAAATGAAATACTTAAAAATCAATCTAACAAAGGAAATAAAAGACCTTTACATTGATGACTACAGTACTCTAAAAAAAAGGAGAAGGAAGAAGATATCAGAAAATGGAAAGATATCTCTTGTTCCTGGGAAGGAAGAACCAATATATTGAAAATGTTCATACTCCCAAAAGTGTTATGTAAATGTAATGCAATCCCCATCAAAATATCAATAGTGTACCTCACAGAATTAGAGAAAACAATCCTAAAATTCAAATGCAACCACAAGAAACCTAGAATAGTAAAAGCAATTCTGGGCAACAAAGGCAAGGCAAGGGGTATCACCTTCCCTGGCTTGAAATTATATTACAAATGTCCTGTGATTAAAAGAAAAACCAGCACAGTACTGGCAAAAAAAAAAAAATAGGCCTGAGGATTAATGAAGATATTAGAAGATGCAGAAAAACTCCAAATACGCTCAGCCATTTCATCTTTGATAAAGGTGCCAAACACCTTCTCTGGAAGAAAGATATCCTTTTTCATAAATGGTGCTGAAAAAACTGACTTTCCAAGTGCCAAAGACTAAAATTAGACCCATATCTTTCACCATACACTAAACTAAGATCAAAATGGATCAAAGATATAAATATTAAAGCAGAAACTCTAGATCTACTGGAAGATGGAATAGATAGAACTCTTGAAGGCATAGGTGGAGGCAAACACATTATGAACAAAATCCCAACTACACAGGAAATATCAGAAAGAATCAATAACTGGAATCTCATCATATTAAAAAGCTTTTGCATAGCAAAAGAAACCAGCAACAGAGTGAAGAGGTAACCCACGGAGTGGGCAAAAATTTGTCAGCTCTTCCTCAAAAGATTAATATCTAGAACATATAAAGAATCCAAAAACTCAAATGTCCCAAATTTAATGACCCAATCCAAAAATTGGCATCTGACATGAACAGACATTTCTCAGATGAAGAAGTAGAAGCAGCAAGTAAACATGGAAAAATGTTCAACATCACCGATCCTTAGAGAGTTGCAAATTAAAACAATACTGAGATTCCATCTCAGCCCAAGGAGAATGGCTGTTACCAAGAAATTAACCAGGGCCAGGGATTTAGCTCAGTGGCACACCACCTGCCTGTCAAGGGCAAGGTCCTGAGTTAAATCCCTGGTACAAAAAAGAAAGAAAGAAAGAAACAAACAAACAAAAAACAAAGAAATAACCAAAAACAAGTGTTGGTGGGGCTGTGGGGGAAAATGAAGACTTTTCCACTGTTGGTGACTGTGTAGACTGGTGCAACCACTGAGGAAATCAGTGTGTAGATTTCTCAAAAGGCTAAATCTACAGGTTGCATTTGACCTAGCTATTCCCCTAGGTATCCTCCTGCGTGAGTTTAAAGCAACATACTACAGTGATATAAGCACATTCGAATTTATAGCAGCACAATTTATAATGGCTAAATCTAGGAAACAACCCAAATGCTCGTCAATGGATGAATGGATAAAGATGGTCATTTTTTATATAATGGAGTATTATTCTGTCATAAAGAAAAATAAACGTGACACATTTCTCAGTAAATGGATATGCTTTGAATGCATATTCTTAATTTAAACAATTCAAACATCCATGTTTAAATATTGCATTGTTTCTCTGAAGTGAGAAACTGAAAGGATGAATAAGGGCAAAAATGTATAATTAGTATTGGGAAACATGAAGAAAATGGTCAAATGGGAATGAGAACAAGGTGGGGAGGGGGGAAGAAAGAAAGGGAAAAGGGAAAAAAAGATAATAGAAGGAAAGAAATGGAAACAAAGCTTTTGTAAATAAGGAGGGAAAGAGGTGTTGAATGGAGAGGACTGGGGAAAAAAAAGATCAAGATATGCCATGCACAGGTACAATTCCTGGATGCTGAATGTGACCACTATGCATCTCTTAAAGTGGACCAATAAAATTATTTTAAGAAAGCAAAATGGTCTTATCTTTAAAAATACTGGTATTTTCAGTGGTATAGTAGGGTAATCCACTGGTAAAGTTGGATAATCCACTCTAATGAGTTTAAATTTCCTATGTGGCTATCTACTTAAGCACAACAAACTTCTGTGGAATTTTACATCCTGTCATTTCTGGTGATCCAACCCCCAATCATAAACTATAATATCAAACTATTGAGATCGCAAGAGTTTTATATATTTTCTTGGTTTTTTTTCTTTTAGAGTATGAAAAGTTCCATGTTGCAGTTATTATTTCCACCAGTTTTATATTAAAAACATGGCAGCAATACAAAGAAGCACATAGCTTAAATGACTGTGGCAGTCATTCAACAGGTCTTTCTGCTTCTGGCCCTTGCCTCCTCCAATGTGTTTTCAACCAAGCACCTGGAGTGATACTTTTAAAATGATCAAAACACACTACCTTCTGAAGGAAATGATAAAATTACTTCCCCTCTCACTTAGCATTAAAAGTTAGTCTTTATTATGACATGCTAGGTGCTGAACAATACAGGCTCTTGTTACTCTCTTCTTCCTTCACATTGGTCCTAACCACACTGGGCTCACCACACTCTACATCTACTACGTTAGATATGGTCCGGCTTCAGATCTTTGGTCTTGACTCTTACAATTTGTGAACTGCTAGGAACTTTACGACAAATCATGACTACTCATTTACCTATCACATTCATGTCTTTCCTACTAATAATCTGTCAGGGAGAACTCCCTAGGATACTCCGTGGACCCTGAATTTAGAAGAAGAAAAGTTTTTTCCACATTGCTGTAACATTTTCTGGGCTCTCCCTTCTTTCTCTTTTCAAGCCATGTACTTATACAACCTGCAACCTTTATTTATTTTGCCTTTCTTCTGCGACTCTGTAGGAATGAGAAGAGAATGTGTCCAGTTTTGGACCACAGTTTTGTTTTCTTCACCCATGGACTAGGAAGACACCTGGCACACAAGTCATTTATCCTAAGTGGGGATTAGAGCAAGAGGCAGAGACTTGCTGATAGCAATTCCAGCCTTTCCCCAGTTCATGCATTTTTTGCTTCTGTTGTTTTTTCTTTTACATTTTCTGTGAAGTGGTAGAGCAGTGCCACTTCAGGTGGTAAAGGTTGTAGGACAGTGAGAGAAAAAAAGGAATGTACATTCCCTTATTTTAAATCGGAGGTGAACCTGTACATCAAAAGTTGATGGCACTGTAAAAATTCTAATTACTTCAGCTAAAGCAAGAAGCAAAATAAGGCAGAAATCACAACTAAAAAATTTTTGTTTTTGTAGGAAGACACTGGGAAATCAAAGAAACAGGCCATATCCATTCCCAGAATTTTCAAAATCCAGGTAGTCAGCTCCATGTAGAACATTTCACAGGGAAATAATTCATACAGAAAATGCTATACTTAAGAAATGTAAATCATCATTGAGGACCTGAAGGTTTAAAGATTATAAACTGAGAAACAGAATATTAAAATGAAGAAAAATATTCTATGGAGGGAGTGATGCTTGGCCAGAACATATGGATTAGATCAAGTGCTAGGACACCGCTAAGAGTGAGATCCACATTAGACTAGGGAAAATCTCAGAGATCTGAATCATATCTATGTAGTCTATAAAACTTTTTTGTTGTGTGGCCCACAAAGTATCTTAGGAAATTGTGTTAGGCAGAATTGGAAAGTAGTAACTTTCTGCAAGGATTCTTCACTTCACCTCAGGACAGAAATATGATATATATCCCAGTCATAATTATGTGTTAGGGCAAATGTTAAAAGGGGACTTCTCCTATGTGAGCAATGTGTAGATGTAATTAGGACTACTAATCAGGTTACTATTCATTAATCAGTGAGAATATTATTTAGGTGTGCATAGTCTTATCCCTTGAACCTTACAGAAGGAATACAAACCTTTTTGGTTTTCTCAGGCTGGTGGCAGAGGAAGAAAAGTAACTCCTAGTTGTAACATGAATTTGAATTGTTGTTCTTGCTTTGGTGAGGAGCCATTCAATAAGAAAGGCAATAGACCTATAACAGCTAAGTGTAATCAATATGCAACTGACAATCAACAAGGACACAGGAACTAGATTTCTATAACCATGAGGAAAATAATTTTTTCAACAATTTAAATGTTTTTTTAAAGAATATTCTACCCTGAAACCTCCAGAGGAATTCAGACTTCTTGATACTTTCATTTCAGCCTTATCTGAACTTAACCAGACAACTTTGAAGAACTAAATGTACATTTTCTTTACAGTTGAATTTTTAAAACTTTTTGATTGACATAATATTTATACATATTTATGAAATGCATTGTGACATTTTGATTCATGTAAACATTGGATAGTGATCTACTCAGGATATTTAGCATATTAATCCCCTTAAACATTTATCATCTCTTTAGAGTAAATACTTTCAAATTCCTTTCTCCTATATTGAGATCTATAAAGCATTGTGGTTAATTATATTCACTCTGCTTTGCCATAGAATTTGTGAACATTTTCTTCCTATTAAAAAATATCATTGTACCTGTGGATATCCTTCCTTTTCATGTTCCACATACTTTGGTAAACACTATTCTACCCTCAACTTTTATGAGATAAATAGTTTTAGAATCTAATTATGAGTGGAATCATGGAATACTTATTTTGTGCCTAGCTTATTTCATTTTATACATTGAACTAAAAATGAGTATTATGTAAGTCACTAAGTGTGGGGTGGCTTATTAGACAGAAAACTAAAACTAATGCCATACTTTTCATTCCTTTAGGTCAAATAGAAAGATTTGAATTTTGTTCTCTTCTTGGGTAGTCTCACCTTTTTCTACACTGGTATATAGATAAATTCTTTAACTTATTCTGCTATATATTGTTTTAATAGATGCATATGTGTACATTTATCAATAAATATTTAAATGCAGTCTATAAAGTTCTATTTCCAGAGGGAGATCACAAAATTTTAACCATACCTTTTGTAAGGTTCAAAAAGTCATAGGCTCTGCAGTAAGCATATTAAAACTTAAAAATTTAAATTATACATGAAAACGGTCTCCCTTTGTTGAGGATACACAAAGCTGAATAAATAATACCTCTTAAGTAGCATTTTCCACATAAATTTATAAGAATTTACCTGGTAAATTTGTAAGAGAGCACTATGTAAGGCTTAAACTTTATAACAATAGAAGTTGAATATTTAAAGATCAATCTTAGAGATCAACATTTTCAAATCATATATATATATATATGAAGATATAATGATTAACTTCATATCAGTGTACAGTGTATACCATTCTTCAAGTTTCTAGTAAAAATAAAGATTCACATGCAAGAGAAAACACTGTCAGAAAAGCAAAAATAAACTGGTGCACCACAAATAGTAGTAAAAAGATTTTGATAAATAAAAAAATAGTTGTCTAAGTTGTTCAGGTTGCATGGTAAGCAGGGTGTCAGGAACAATTAAAATTTGGGGAGGGGAGTGGTTTAACCTACATAAAATGTTCAACTTTGAGCTCTTCATGCTGGTAAGGAGAAAATATCTGTGAATTTTAAATAGTCTTGACCATACCATCTTTGGGGCAAAATGCTTGTCAGTGTATGATCTGAAAATAGTACAATCAAGCACATTGAAAATTCAGCAATTTCTCTCATAGGAATGGATATCTTTCTGACAAGTGAGCACTGGGTTTTATTTTGGCTTGGGGATTTGTTTTGACAGAAAAGTTTATTCCAAATAAGTCATATAAACTATGAAAGTGAATCAGAACTTCAAACATGGTTAATATCAATGCAAAATGCACCAAATGACCCTTTTTTGCTTTTGCTTTCTTTGATCAAAATTAGAATTACTCATCATGAAATTAATTTGAGATTTTTATGTGCCTAATTCATTATTTAGACATTGTTTGTGTCAGTACATGGTACTATGACTGGACAGCAAAAATACTTGAGGGTCATATATTTTTTGATAAGGAACTCTGTTCATGTTTCCTTTTAATTTTAATCTTGGTATATAAGTAATAAATCTTTAAGGATAAAAGTTTAATTACTTTCAAAAATTAAATATATTATAAATGTTTTAATATTAGGGTACAGTCATATGTATTAACACAGTTGTATTTACCACAGGTAAAATGGTATAAATACTCAAAAATTTTATGTTCAAATGATAAAGTTGAAATGCCATACTTTTTTGTATTCTATTAAAGTAATAAAAAGTATCAGTATGTGAAGTATGGGCTACAAAGTAAAAATCACTACAAATGATAAAAAATGAGAAGGGGTTAAAACAAATTTGGTCTTTTAAATCATAGTTTCCAGAGTGAGTAAAAGATGTAGTGAAAACATTTAATTTTTATTTTGTAGTTCTACATCTGACCTGAGAAACTTAATTTTATGATGTACAATGAAAATGTAAGTTGTATACATTTTAAAAGTTATTATAGTAAAAGGCACATTTCCATTAATCCCCTCAAAATACTTCCTCCCCTTTCAAACACACTCATCTTACTGTTCTTGGCACTTTCTCAAGCAGCTCTGAAAGTTCTCTTTTCCGTGTGTCATTACAAGATGTGATGAAAAATTCAGTGAATGCTTCTGCCAACTACCATCCAAGCAAAATGCAAGCTGGGAAAAACATTACGGTATTTCTCACCCACCTTATTCACCAGATTGAGCACCATACAACTTCTGGCTCTCATACAAATCAAAAATAACCCCCCAAATAAAAGACCCAATCAAAAAATGGGCAAGTGGAATGAAAAGATACTTCACAGAAGTACAAGTAGCCAATAAATACATGAAGAAATGCTCACCCTCACTAGACATGAGACAAACAAATACAGATTAAAACAACATTGAGATTTCATCTTACCCCAGAAAGAATGGCCATCATAAAGAAAGAAAATAATAATAAATGCTGGTAAGGCTGCAGGGAAAAAGAAACCCTCTTCATTTTTGGTGGGAATATAAACTAGTACAGTCATAAAAATCAGTGTGGACATTCCTCAAAACACCGATACTAGAAATTCCATGTGTCATAGCTATTCCACTTATAAGTATCTTCCAGAGAGATTAAAAACATCATATTGCAGTGTACATGTATCTGCATGTTTATAGCAACACAATTCATGATAGCTAAACCTTGGAAGCAGCCTATGTGGCCATCAATATATGAATGGATAAAGAAAATGTGGTATTTACACACAATAGCATACCACTCTGCCATAAAGAAAGATAAACTTGAGTCATTTGTTATAAAATGGATGTATCTTGGGATAAAATAAATTAGATACAGAGGATTAAATATTGCATGATTTCCCTTATATGAGAAATAGAAATTACAAATAAAGAGTAAACTAAAATAGAAAGTAGGGAGATAGATCTTTATCAAATAAGAAGGTGATCAGGAGATTGGGAGAAAACAGGAGTAAGGGGATGAAAAAAGGAATTCTTTTATGAATATGCACAAAATCCACACAAGGAATGTAAACATTACGTACTGTAAATATGCATTAATAATTTTTTAAATGAAAGGTGAATGATTTGAATACATTAGGGATACTGAAGCAGCTACAACATCACAACTGAGGACATTCAAGGATTTTGACAGTGGCATTTGACAGAATGATGGAATAAGTGTTGTTGAAGGGAGTATTCTCTAGTGTCATCAATGTTTTTAATGTAAGTATTGAGCAAGTTTTCCATCATACTTAATATTGTCCCAGGTTAAATCATGCGATTTCTCTGCTCAAATAGTCCACTTGCAAGTGTCATGCAGAACAAAAGCCAACCCACAACAGAATTCACAAGCTTTGGCTTCTCCTGCATCTTTGAATTAATCTGCTTCCTTGTCCTACTTTTTCAATCCAGTACAGCAATCCTGGGGCTCCTGCAGTCCCCCCAAACCCTAAGAGCTCTCAAAGGTCCCTTTGAATATCCTCTCCTGGCGATGTGGCTACTGCCAAGAGAGCTACATGGATGATTAATTTGTCTCTCCAGAGTAAAGAAATTTACTCAGATTTTACCTCCAGAGGGAGAATTTTCTTTTGTACTCTTTGTAAAAGGGTAAACTTGCCTTCCCTGCCTAATACCTCATCTCTAAATCACCCTTTGCTATAGTTTGTGTCTTGAATGTTCCTAAAAGGCCCTCGTGTTGAATGCTTGGTCCCGAGTTTGTGGTGTTATTGGGAGGTAGTGCAATGCTTAGCATGGGAGACCTGGTGGAGGGAAGTTATGTCACTGGGTATGTGACCTTAAAGGGGATATTGGGATCCCAGTCCTCTGTCTTTCTCTTTTACTTCCTGGCTGCCATGAAGTGTGCAACTTTCTTTGCCATATGTGCCCACTGTGATGCACTGCCTCACACAAAACCAAAGGCAATAGAACACAGTGACCATGGACTGAAATTTGCTTTCCTTAACTCTTTCAGGCTTTTATGCTTTCTAATCATCTTTATGCACTGTTTCAGCTTAATTATTTCAAGGCAGCCTGTTTTCCAGTATATGCTGTTTCCTGTTTGACCTCTTAACTCCAGGTTATTAGCATTTTTCTTTGGATTCTCATATCATCCAATCTGAACCAACCAGGAAACAAGTAGTCTTTTCATTTGATAATTCTAGTAGTTCCTCAGCAAAAGAGTTCACCATCTGCCATCAGTTTTAACTGGATTTTTTTTCACTCCCAGAAGTACCATTGACAATGATAGGAATACTTGACTTTGATACTCAAGAAGGCATTTTTCATGGGAACGAGATCTCAGTATCTCTCTTTTGTCAAAATGAACCTGAGAATTAAGTTTCCAACTCAAATCTGTCTATAGATCCACTGTCTGTATAAGATCTTTCAGGTAAAGTGTGTCAAATATAATGAATGAGAGGCTTAATTAAACATGTTAGCTGGATTTTCACTCTTACTTTCTATAGAGCAATACAACATGCATTACTGGAGGAGAGCAGACAGCCTGTAACCAGCTCTATTCATCAGGCTGTTTTCAGATTTCTGAAGGGATCATCCAGAAGCAGTATGGCTCTTCTGCTTTAGCTAGTCCAAGTGCCAAAATTTACATTAATTTCTTGAGGATGTTTCAGTGAATTACCAAAAATTCAGTGACTTACAAAGAACAGGAATTTATTGGCTCACACTACAAGAAGTAAAAGACCAAAGCCAGTAACAGGGTGCTGAAATCAAGGGATAGATGTGCCAGCACTTGCTCTGGAGGCTGGAGGGGAGATATAGTTCTTACCTCTTCCAACTTTTGCTGAGTTCCTTGACTTGTGCATACATCTCTCCCAACACAGTGTCCATATTCACATCACCTTCCCCTCTTCTGTATCTATATCAATACTCATACTCTAGAGTACTATCCTTTTCTATATCATAATTAATGAATTAAAAGTATGATGTATCCATTTTTATATTTCAGAACATTTCTCTTTTTATGGAGCAAATTTATATGATCCTTATTTATGCATTGTTTTCTTCTTCAATTACTGTCTTCACCACAATCTGTATGGTTGAAATATTTGTGGTTTTCTTGCCACTGGAAAACAAGTTTAAAATTTATGTAATCCAGAACTACCTGAAAGAATCTTAAACTTAACACTAGGTTGTTCTCTGTCCTCCTCATCTTGGAGCCTGAGTCCCATTGCTGTCAATGAATATATTTCCTATCCTTTACAAAATGTAGTATCATAAGAGCAATGCATATGTGATACATTATTTGCAGCTCTTCTGTTTAAACAAGGTTTTTATTCAAGGAAGATAACTAACTATATATGCCATCTTATAGTTTCTATCTTGTGGTTTATAAGATTATTACTTTCCACCCATTAAAATTTTGCATATTATATAAAATTTATTTCTATTTACCCTACTTCAATCCCAAACCTATGATCTTGAATTTTTAAGCAAACCATAGACTCAGATATGAATTAAAATGTCATGGTGCTTTTTCTGCAGGAATCTTGCTATTATATTACTTCATGAGGGACTAGTAATAATAATGGAATTTAGAAATATTCATAATGTATTATTTTTTTTAGAATGGTCATTTTACTTTTATTCTTTCTCAAGGTATATACAATGAATATTTCTGCCCATAAATACCTTTCAGAATATATGTGAAATAAAATCAATGTACATTTTGGAAAGGTGCTTTAAGTAGGCTTATTGCCATGGGGAAATGCCCAAACATTTGATACTCCCCACACTATCACCTTTATTAGACATTCTTGAGGACACAGAACTCTGTGGGGATTCACAACACTGTCAACCCTGACAGCTCAGATGCTTTTTAACAGTAGTTCCTGTTAGATTTTTCTCCATGGCTTTTTCATCTTTTCCTATGCTTATTCTTGGTTTAAACTGTTCCTTTTATGCCTCTTCTTTCATTTCTTTATTTTCAATGAGCTTTTTTTTTAAAAGTTAGAAAAAAAGGTAACCAGCCATTATCAAAAATGTATGAAAAATTTCTATGTGTGTCTGAGGCAAATTAGCAAAATGTTCATTTTTCTCATAAAATATTGTATTTCACAGATTTATATTTACTTAAGCATTTATTAATAATGGGTAGAAAGTTATTGTCTTTACACAGATATATTGCAACTCTTTGAGTAGTGCACAGTACTATGAAATTTCAACATTAGAATCTGCATATTTTAGAAGATATCCTTTGCATTACATATATTTTATTTATAAATTTATTTTTTATTATATTTTCACGTTAAAACACAGAAAGAGAACACTGCTCAAGGAATAAAGCAATAGAAAAGGTCAACTCCTTTTAGAAGTATGTACAATTGCAGAAAGTATGCTAAAGAAAAATTTTTTAAAGTTTTTCTTACAAAAGAAAAAAACACTGTTAAAACATGTATGTTAAGTAACTTGAAAAACAAATTAACATCAGCCAAATAAATCTTAATTATTCCTTCTTTTTAATTCTTATTTGCTATATTTGCCACTATGACTCTTTCTAGATTTCTTTTTGTCTTTTTTTAATTACTTAAATTCTTTTCTTGGTACATTTTAAGTATACAACATATTTACATTTCTCATTGGGAATTTGTACCTTTACATGATGCATCTTGGTTCTTATTTTTTCCCCATTTCTAGTCCTCCTTTCAACCCCTCCATCCTTCCCTATTTACAAAGACTCTGTTTCCATTTCTCATCATTTTTCCTTTCCCTTCTTTCATTTCCCCTGCCTGTCCCACTACCCCTAACTTTTGGACCTTTTCTTCCTTCCTATTTTGCATTAAAAATTATTCATTCTAATCATTGGTACATTTTAGGTATACAATATAATGACATTCATCATTGGAAATGTGAACCTTTACATAATCTCTCTTGGTTCTTATTTTTCACCCTTGCCCAGCCCTCCCTTCACCCCTCCATCCCTCCCTATTTACTA
>NW_004624777.1:16317432-16339896 GCF_000247695.1 Heterocephalus glaber
TATGTGATTTGTTTCTTTTCTCTAACTGCTTGTAGAACTTTGTTCTTCTGTTGAGTTTTTGGATTCTTAACAATTATATGCCTATATGTAGAATTTTTTTGATCAAGGCTATTTGGAGTCCTATATGCCTCATTTATCTGTATGTCAATTTCTTTTCCTCTGCTTGGGAAGTTTTCTGCCATTACTTCTGAGAAGACTTTTTTTTTACGTTGTCTGCACTCTCTCCTCTTTCTTTTTTGACTCCAATCAGTCTTATGTTATTCTTTGCATCAACTAGTAGCTGCTGGATTAATTTCTTGTGTTCCCTTATAGTTTTGAACCAAATTTACTTTTCCTGGTTACTAATTGCAATCTTATCTTCTGTATCTGAAATCCTCACATTGCCTCATTTTGCTGTGTAGACTTTCAGTGGAGTTTTTCATCACTTGGCAATGTATTTGCATCTATTTTATGTATTCCATTTGCTTCCTATGTTTTTGAAATTCTGTCCTCACATTGGCTCATTCTTCTGTGTAGACTTTCAATGGAGTTTTTCATGTCCTGGAAATCTGTTTGCATCTGTTTTATGAATTCCATTTGTTTCCTATATTGGGATTCCATCACGTTCCTTAGCTCCTCTCTAGAGTTATTGATCATGTCTTGCACTATGAGCACAATCTTTGCTGTTTTCTGAGAAATTATTTCTGATTTCTTTTTTTCCTGATCCTCTTTTGTTGCCAGCTCAGAGGGTCCAGGTGGTTGAGTATCAGAGTGTTCCATCTCATTTACCTTTGAGGTTGCTGTAGGTGATCTGGAAGTCTGGTTTTGAAACTTATTTACATGTCTTCTCATTTTGACCTGCAGGGGTTCTGTTGGCCCCCATGTGGCTCACCTCCTCTGACCTGGGAGAGGTAGGACAGGGGCTAAGAAGCCCCTACCTCTGGGGAAGGAGTGGCCGGCTTGATGGTGGCCCAGAAGCCCCTTCTTCTGGGCTGGGAGTGGCTGGATGGATGGTGGCTGGGAAGCCCCTTCTGCTGGGCCTGGAGTGGCAGGACAGGTGGTCTCTTTTTGTCTTTTTAGAGATGCTGGAATAATTATGGAAATAATAATATGTAGAAAATCAGTCTTATTTTCTTGTCCACTATATCAGTTTGAAATTTAGAGTATGGAAACCTCCAATTTTGAGGCAAAGTTTGTGTGATCAATTACATAATTTGAGAAATATTAATTTGAATCAATGTACCTGGATTTGAATTTGGCTTTCTCTCTTACTATGGTTCCAGAATTGGAAAATGTGGAATTTTCCATACTTTTATCCCTCCATTTGTTTAAAAGACAAATATATCACTATTTGAATAGTCAAGAATGAGTAAAGTTATATATATCCTTATAACTTTATAGACATTCCTAATGAATATTACAAAATCATATTGCTAAAGACAATAATTTATTCAGAATTTTATTGTAATTCACTAAAATATTATCATTGATTTGTAGTAGATCAACACTATACAACAATACCTTTTTATTAGTGCAATACATATGTTCTAAAGAGGGTTGATATCCAAAAAGAGCAAAAAATAGAAGTGTGAAACTTTATGAATAAAACATGTACCTAGTACAGAAACCTACATGTTTATTGTGTCTGTGATATTACCATTTTACATGGACAGGTTAAGAGTAAACTTTCTTAAGAGTCACCTTGGGAAGAGGGCAGTAATGAAAAAGGCATAAGAATTGCTGTAACACAAGGGAATGTAAAGAAATCACAATTTTTATATGTATTCCTAAAAGAAAAAAAAGTGTCAGGTTTGGATATTTTTTCCACACAAATAGCACACTTGTGACTACTGTGCAGGTGTTTTTGGACATTTCTCCATGGGTCGCTCATATTCCTGCATATCTCATGAGCAGAATCCGACTGACTTTTTCATGGGATACTTTTTCAAGTGCATTTTTGAACCAAACAGTTTTGCATTACAGAAAATGTCCCATTTTGAAGCAATTAACCAATCTTTCTATCTAGAACAATAAAACTAGGTTCTCTAAGTCAAGAATCCTCCTATTTCTCAGCCTACTGAATGTATGGAAGGTGCAGGTGACACCGGGTAATTTTAGTTTTATTCCCTGGATAATGGGGCTCAGAAAACTAGTACCATTTAAGAAATTATCATTTCTACTGCTAGGGCTTTGAGTAATAAAATTAGTTTTCCTTAGCCTTAGAGATCTTCTGTTAGGATCCATACATCTGAAGCAAATTACCTTAGCTTAAAACCCCAGACCTTTTAATTCTTAACAAGTGTAAGAGTTTGATTTGTGAAACTTACTTGTTACACGTAGTGTAAAAAATTAGATGGTTTTTATTCATTATACATAAGCAATTATGTCAAACATAGATATCAGCATGTTGTACTTTTCCAATATTTTAAGAATTAGAGAAACTGATGGTTTGTTTATTGCCTATTAGTATACCAGACCACTTATTTTTAAAATTTATTTTTCTCATATATAAAATAATTATTTGAACTAGCAGATCTAGAGTTCCCATAGGGTTATTTTCATGTTTAACATTAATTAAAAATATGATAATATACTTGTTTCCTTGCATATTATTTTATAATTATCCCAATATAATGTCATGATTTTCCAATAATTAAATTGATTATTGTTTTTAAACTTATTTTATCACACAAATGATTATTTCAGTAAACTGAAATGATTCAAGCATTCTACTAGTAATCACTTTTATATATGATAGGAATTGCTCTCCAAGAATGGATACAGTTTTCACCCAACCCCACAGGGAAAATTATGCTCCAGGCCTACTGGCCCATCAGCTGCTTCTAGCTGACTAATTGATAATCACCAAATTTAGATTTCCTTTGTCAAGAAAAATTTTGGTTTATTGCTGTAGGATTTTCTGCTGCAATGATCCTGCTTGTCTACACTCTTGTCAAATTCTGTAATAGTTATTCTCATGACAGAGTTCATAGGGGCTTTTCTATTAAGTTGAATTCAAAAGTCAAGTTTCCCCTAAGGATTTCTGAATGCCAAGCTGACAAAATACCAGAGAGATTTCTTTCTTTTTTTAATGATCTTTTTCTTACTTGTTCTCTGTTTTCCTTTTTTTAAAAAATTCAGCAGCAGAAGAAACATAATTTGAAATAACTGCAAAATTTGGAAATACAAATTTATATATAACTAATTGCTCTTGTTAAAGTAAATGGGGGACTTAGTATATAAAATATAATACAAAGTAATAATGAGGTAATGTCATATTTCCATTAGTACTTTCTGTTTTTACTCTGCTAATAAGACTGAAAATATCATAGTAAAATCTTATCTGGTGAATAGCCATATAGTAACTAGTTGAAAATTAAATGTTACATTCAAAGATACTTGTTTAGAAAATATTCTGATGGCATTATTGCTCAAAAAGTGGGAGATCTGGATTCAGTTCTGCTCATTTTGATTTCCCTATTTTCTGAGAAACTGTTGTTCCATGCATTCTTTTGAAGTCTATTCCATGTTTTATAACAATTTCTGCTTCATGCACATGGGGTGGGGTGGATGTATAATTTTAGAACATAATCCTTACTTGTCTAGGAAAAAATGTGTGTACATAAATTGCAAAGGGAATGCTTTAAGTGAAAGCTAGTACTGTGCTTAATTTGTGAGTTTCTTATCTAAGTCACCACAGGGATTACCATATATGTATATATATATAATCATATAAATATGGTGAAGGACATTGGATCTACAGAAGGAAGGGGACTTTAATCACTGTGATTAAATATTAGTGGTGCTTAAGATATATTTTGTATCTTTCTTCATTAGAAGAGTAGACTCATTGCCTGAAGAAAATTTTTAAAAATTACTGCTTTTACCTAATTTTATAGTGGGTGAGATTAGTAAAATTGGAATGAGACATAGATGACATTTTCACTACAAATTGATCATAAATGTTTTAGAAAATAAGAAAAACAGGGAGAATTTTCAGATTTAGCATTAGCAAATTTAGTTTTTACACTCTTATTAACAATAAGAAAAAATGTCTATAGGCCAGACCTTAGAATGGAGATTGAAGTCATTGAATTGGAAAGCCTAAATTCAATGCGAGCAATTGGATCCCAAGGCAGCAGAGGCCAAGGTGCTGGATGTAGTTCCTATAATGGCCACAGTCAAAGGTGCAATCAGAATAGTCTGACTCACACAGATTGATGGTGGTGGCTAGAAGAAAAATGTACAAGAAACCTCCCAAACTGTCATTTGAACTGTCTGAAGGAAATGGTCTAGTTCAAGTGAATAGAAGTTTAACATGAATCATAGAAATAGAGTCAGCCCATCCATTATTTTTCACATTTGAGTTAATTTATAGTTCCTGAATCTCTTGAAGGACATTAAGCTGAATTCTTTTGAGAGAGGACACTAGTATTCACCAAAAATGTGTACTTTTAATCTTTCTCTCAGCCTTTTCTGAAGGGACAAATGGTCTTTTATCAGGTAACTGTGCCTTCAGGAAAAAGAAGTAATCAGACCTTTGAAAGAACACTGAAATCTGGGTTTGAATTGACAATGATTCTGAAATACCCAAAACAGTCCATCAGTGAAAGTAGAAGCTTATGGAGCTCAGGCAATAGGAGAATTTAGCTTGGTTTCTCCTTACTTTGGGACCACTAACATACTGGGTACAATTTGTGGTCAGTTCTGTGGTTCCAGAATACATAACTGGGAAAGACAAACTCAGCAGCAGGCAGAAACCACACCGTGCTTCCATGACCTATAAAAGCTATGGTGGTGGAGACAGACAAGTGGAAGACAATGAAATTGCCCTTGACAGGAAAAACAGTAAACTAACTGCAAAAGCCCATTTCTTGATGAATTTTAGAAATTAGTGACATCAAGGGTCTGAAAGGGACTTGGGTAGTTATTCCTACATTAGCCTCTTTTCACCTGTTTATTTGGAATTTGCAGAAGACAAATAGATTTTAAAGGATAAGAGTGAATTATAATAAATATAACCAGGTAATGATTGTAATTAGAACTTTGCACCAGATGTAGTTTCGTTGTTTTGCAAATTAACACATTCTCTTGTTTCTGGTAACCAACTATTGAGGAGACAGAAGTCTTTTTCTCAGTAATTCATCAGAAATAGTTTGCTTTCCCAACACAAAGGAGCAGAGCTTCCCCCAGCACAGAGGAGGCAAATTTTCCAGGCACTGAACCACAGCCCCCAGTGCCAAGGAGGTGAGCCCCAGCAGCACACATACCCCTGCCCTCGAAATGAGAAGACATGTAAACAAGTCTCAAAACCAGACTTCCAATTCACCTAAAGCAACCCCAATGGGAAACAAGAAGGAACAATCTGATATTTAACAACCTGGACACCCAGAACAAAAGAGGATCTGGAAAAAATGAAATCACAAATAATTTCTCAGATAACAGCAGAGATTGTGCCCATAGTACAAGACAAGATTAATAAATCTGGAGAGGACAAACATAATAAAATAGAGGAGTGGAGGAACATGATGGAATTTGAACATAGGAAACAAATAGAATCCTAAAACAGATGCAAACAGATTTCCAAAAGTTTAAAAATTCCATTGAAAGTTTACACAGCAGAAAGAGCCAAAGTAAAGACAGAATTTCAGATATAGAAAATAAGACTGCATTAGACCAGGAAAAGAAAATTTTTTTTTAAATAGTAAAGGACCATGAGAAATTAACCCAGCAGCTGCTAGATGATGCAAAGAAGAAAAACATAAGATCAGAGTCAATGAAGAAACTGGAGAGAGTGCAGATGACAACAAAAAACTGTTCACAGAAGTGATAGCAAAAAACTTCCCAAGCAGGGTTAAAGAACTTTACATACAGATAAGTGAAGTATACAAGACACCAACTAGCCATGATAAAAAAAAAAAAATCTACACCTAGGCATATAATAATTAAAATTCCAGAAACTCAACAGAAGGACAAAATTCTACAAGCAGGTAGAGAAAAGAAACAAATCACATACAAAGGAAAGCCCATCAGAATCATGGCAGACTTCTCAATGCAAACATTCAAGGCAAGAAGAGCTTGGAGTGACATATTACAAGCCCCAAAGGAAAACAGCCTACAACCCAGACTGATGTACCCTGCAAAATTATCTTTCAAACTTGATGGAGAAATAAGCTACTTTCATGACAAAGAGCACCTGAGGAACTTCGTGAATACCAAACCAGCACTCCAAAAATTTTTAGACAATATCCTAAGAAAAGACGATGAGGATCAAAACTGCAAGAAGCCCAGCAGATTCAATCAAGCAGAATAAGATATTAAACATGAAGAGGGGGAATTGAACAAAAAGAAAAAGTCATGACAACAAAAAGTCAATATGTATCTCTTATAATCATCAATATTAATGGTCTCGATTCACCGGTCAAAAGAAATAGACTGGCAGAATGGGTCAAGAAGCAAGATCCAACAATATGCTGCATACAAAAAACACACTTAATTAAAAAAGAAACTGATAGACTGAAAGTTAAAGGGTGGAAAACAATACTCCATTCAACAGGAACCCAAAAAAAGTCAGGAGTAGCTATCCTCTTTGCAGAACAAGTGGATTTCAAACCAACACTGATTAAGAGAAACAAAGAAGGATACTGCATCCTTGTAAAGGGAACAATCCAAGAGGAAAAGCTGAAAATCATAAATATAAATGCACCGAACACTGATGCATCCAACTATATAAAACAAATATTAATGGACATGAAAAATCAAATAAGCACTAATACAATATTAGTGGGGGAACTCAGTACCCCACTGTCACAATTAGTTAGATCAACTAGATGAAAAATAAGCAACAAAATACTTACTAGAACTCAATCAAACACTTGAACAAATGAACTTAACAGATGTTTACAGAGTGTTCCACCCCACAAAATCAGAATACACATTCTTTTCAGCTGCACATGGGTCATTCTCCAAAATAGACCACATTCTTGCTCATAACATGTTTAAGTAAGTACAAAGGAATTGAAGTTATCCCTTGTGTATTATCAGGCCATAGTGAGATGAATTAAGATCAATAGCAAAAGAAACCACAAGAATTTCATAAATCCATTTAAATTGAACAACACATTCCTGAATAACCAATGAGTCACAGAGGAAATTAAAGAAGAAATCAGACAGATCTTACAATTAAATGACAATGACAATACAACATATTGAAATATATGGGACACAATGAAAGCAGTTCTATGAGGGAAATTCATAGCAATGAGTACACATACTGGAACTACTGACACTACTGTTTAAACTCTTCAAAGAAATTGAAAGGGAAGAAATACCCGAATTCATTCCTGGAAGCAAACATCACTTTGATCCTCAAAGCAGAGAAAGACACAAACAAAACAGAGAACTATAGGCCAATTTCACTAATGAACATAGATGCAAAACTCCTTAAAAAGATACTGAGGAATAGAATGCAGAAGATCATCAAGAAGATCATATACCCTGACCAAGTGAGATTCATCCCAGGGATGTAGGGATGGTTCAACATACACAAATCAATAAATGTAATACAGCATATCAGTAGAGCCAAGGACTAGAACCATATGATCATCTCAATAGATGCAGAAAAAGCATTTGAAAAAAATTCACATGCATTTATGATTAAAATACTACAAAAAATTGGAATAGATGGTCCCTACCTCAATCTGATAAAAACCACCTATGAGAAACCAACAGCCAGTATCATACTAAATGGTCAAAAACTGAAATCCTTCACATGAAAATCAGGAACAAAACAAGGATGTCCACTATCACCACTCTTGTTCAATATAGTTTTGCAAACATCAGCCACAGCAATTAGACAAGAGAAAGAAATAAAAGGGATAAAGACAGGAAATGAAGAAGTCAAATTGTCATTATTTGCAGATGACATGATAGTCCATATAGAAGACCCCAATAACTTCACCAAAAGTCTTCTAGACTTAATAACCAAATTCATTAAAGTAGCTGGATACAAGGTCAACACACAAAAATCAATAGCTTTCCTCTACATGAACAACAGACTCACTGAGAGAGAAATAGGGCAGACAATTCCTTTCACAATAGCATCCAAAAAACTGAAATACCTAGGAATCAATCTAATGAAAGGAATCAAAGACCTCTTCTCTGAAAACTATAGCACTCTGAAAAGAGAGATTGAAGATGATATCAGAAAATGGGAAGACATACCCTGCTTCTGGGTAGGAAGTATCAACAGAGTGAAAATGGCTATACTTCTAAAACTGCTATATAGATTCAATGCAATCCCAAATGAAATTCCAGCAGCACACATCACGGACCTTGAGAAAACAATCCAAAAATTCATTTGGAACAAGAAGAGACCTAGAATAACAAAAGCAATTCTAGGTAACAGAGACATAGCAGAGAGTATTGCAACCCCTGACTTGAAACAATGCTACAAAGCTACTGTGATAAAAACAGCATGGTACTGGCAAAGAAACAGACTTGAGGACCAGTGAAACAGATTCGAAGATGCAGAAACAACTCCAGACACACTCAACCACCTCATCTTTGACAAAGGATCCAAACACCCTCGCTGGAGGAAAGATAGCCTCGTTAATACATGGTGATGGAAAAATTGGGTTTCAACTTGCCAAAGATTAAAACTACACCTATATCTCTCACCATGCACTAAACTTAAATCAAAATGGATTAAAGATCTAAATATCAAAACAGAAAAGCTGAACTGGCTCAAACAGAGGTTAGGTAAAACTCTTGAATGCATTGGTCTAGGAAAAGATTTTATAAACAAAACCTCAGTTTCCCGTGAAGTAGCACAACCAATCAACAAGTGGGATCTCTTCTTATTAAAAAGTGTCTGCACAGCAAGAGAAACTACCAAGAATGTGAAGAGACAATCCAAAATGTGGGAAAATATTTTCAACTGCTGTTTCTCAGAGAAAGGTCTACTACCTAGAATCTACAAAGAACTTAAAAAAATCAGACCTCCCAAATTTAAAGACCTAATCCAAAAATGGGCATCTGAAATGAGCAGACATTTTTCAGACAAAGAATTAGAAATGACAAAGAATTAGAAATAGCAAATAAACATATGAAAAAATGTTCATCATCACTGGTCATTTGAGAGATGCAAACAACACTGTGATCCTACCTCACTCCAGAAAGAATGGCTGCTACCATGAAGTCAACCAATAACAAATGCAGGCAGGTCTGTGGGGAAAAAGGAATACTGTTCCACTGCTGATGGGAGTGTAGACTAGTGGAACTGCTGTGGAAATCAGTATGGAAATACCTCAAAGAACTAGGACTGAAAGTTCCATTTGACCCAGCTATTCCCCTTCTGGGTATCTTCCCGAAAGAATTAAAAGTATCATACCACAGTAATATATGTGCACCCATGTTCATAGCAGCACAATTCATAATAGCCAAAACTTGGAAGCAGCCCAATTGCCCATGACCTGGAGATTGGATAAAGGAAATGTGTGTTTTCTTTTTTAATAAAAGGGATTATTACTCAGCCATAAAAAAATGAGAAATTGGAGATATTTGTTGCTAAATAGATGCACATTAAGGCAATACTCTTGGTTAAAATAAATAGGACACATGTGCAAATGCTGAATAGTTTCTCTAGTGTGAGAAACTAAAAGTGTAAAGGAGGAATAAAAGGTATGATAGATCATGTGAAATAGCAAGAAAAGGGGCAGAGGGGAGGGGGAGGTGGGAGGGATAGGGGAAAGGAAAGAAGGAAATGGAATCAATATGAGAAAACATAAAAATGGAAGCAAAGTCTTTGTAAATAGGGAGGGCTGGATTGGTTGAAGGGAGGGCAGGGGAATGGGGAAAAAATAAGAACCGAGGGAAATTATGTAAAGGTGCAAATTTCCAATAAAAAAAGGCATAGTTTGCTTTCATCTGGAAAACACAGTGATACACTTTTACTATCCTGCCTCAGAGATGTCTACCTCTCTACTTTAGTTAAAAAGGATCTTCTTTCTCATCCATAAGATATTACTATTGATATCACATTGATTACACATAGACTAAGAAACAACAACTATTCACAATTTACCACTAAGACAATTGCATGGGTGAAATAGATTTAACAAACTTTAGATTATTTCAGCTTTAGTGAAATTATCAGTGGTTCAGTGGTATGGGACATCTCAAGATATTGCTTCACGGATAAAAGATAAGTTATATCTAATGCCTTCTACTACAAAAAAAAATGTAAAACATCCAATGAATATCTTTGGATTTTGAAGGCACCCTACAGTTTATTTGGTATATTACTCCCACCAATCTTCAGAGTCACTGAAAAAGCTTTTGGCTTCCACAGTGTCCCAAGAGATAAGAAAATCTGCAACAGGTTCAAGATACTGTGCAAAATGTTTTCTCATTTGATACGGCAAATCTACTAATGTTTTATAGTGTAAGTTGTAGGCAGGGATGACATTTGGAGCTTTTGGCAGGTACCTAAAAGTCAATTGGAACACAAGTCCTTGAGATTTTGGAAAAGAGTCATATTCTTCTGTAGAACTATGTTCATCTGTGGAAAACTCTCTTTTGATAAAGTATTTTCTTGTCTCTTATGGAAAAAGAGAAGAGAGTGAGAAATATCAAATTGTCTTTATATTCATATCTACCTAGCTACCTTGGTTCTGTTTCCATCTACAAAACAAATTAATATATTAGGACCTAGAACATAGACACATATAAAATATCAAAGTTAAACAGTATAGAGTAGTGCTTAAACTCTCAGTTGTATTTTTGCATTTTTGTTTTTACACTTCTTTTTATTTCAAATATATATGATAATCAAATAAATTGATTCCACATACTTATGAATGGCAACCAATTGATATTGAGAAACAGAGCTTTACTGGGGAATGGGAACAAGGTCATAGAGCTAAAATGACAAAAGAATATGACTGTTACACTAATGCATGTGCACCCAACTACCATAAAATAAATGTATGGTATCAAAACTGCAAGAGATGGATTTGATTCATTTGAAAAGAGATAATATGACCCTCCTTTTGTAATAGGGCTGGGATTATTTTGGTATCATGTGTTTGGGAAGAATTTTGGAGCAAATTAAAATGATCCCACTTAGTGCAAAAATGCTGTAACAAGTCATATTTAATTTTACATTGTGGAATTGCCATCTTAACAGATTGTGATCTCTCTTCTCAAAATAAAATTCAGGTCTCTTTCTCCTATCTGTTTGTATTTACCTAAACACTGTGCTTTCCACCAAAGTAGCTTAACAGATAAAAGTTAAATGTCATCTGATGAGTGAAAGTTTTATTTCCTGGCCCTAAGTGTTATTACCAGGACTCTTGCCTGCCCCTGGGTGTTCACCTGTTTCCTCAGCTCAGTACAAAGAGGAACTCAGCTAAGTGAAGGGGTGATGAATTCCTGGAGCAAACCTAACTACTGAATAACCAGTTTTCCCTCATCTCTACAGAAATGAGAAGTACTAGCACCAGAACATCACTTCCTATTGTGTATTCCAAAGCCACAGTCTAATGACTGACCTTAGTTGTGGCTTCAGAAAGAACCATGAGAATCTTCCCAGCCAACATAATCCACGCTTCCTGCTTTCTTGGGACTTAAAGATTTGGCTTTATATTTTACATGATTGGCCACTTATCTTTCCTTATTGTAGTTATCAAATTCAACCGTTTCTTCAAAAACAAAATTTTTGTAAATAAATCCCAAAAGACTGTACCAGTGACCCAACTTGCTCCTACTAGAATTATTCTCTGCACTCAACCAAAATAAGCAGTAATTAAGTCAAAATGACAAAAATATATTAGTGATAACCTTCTGTGATCAGGTGCTCTGTCTATATTATGACCATTTTATATTTGTAGCTGAAAATGTTTTTTTAGTGGTCATGGCCCCTATTTAAACTGTACATTTAGTTTTGGAAAGTAGTTATTAATTAGACTGTGATACAACTATATGGAATACAATCACGTGATTTACAAAATTCTTGTCATCAGAATTATTTGAATGTACTCATGCACAGTAATTATAATTTTGGCTTTACCTCAAAATGCTGATAATTTCATTCCATGATATTTTGCATTATAGCTCAACATAAGTCTCATTCTACAAGCATCCCTTTGTGGAGCTCAGAGAGTCTGCTGACTTAAGTGATCCATGCTATCAAGTAGATTCCAAAGAAGCAAAGAATGTCTATAGAAAGAGGATTTAGTAGCAGAGGTGCAGACTTTTAAAATATGTCTCAAAATTTCAGCCAGATGAAATTTTAAAATAAAGCAAAAAAAATAAAAATAAAGGAATGATATCCCAAAATAGAGGAATAAATCTTGTGTGCCCTATGCTAGTTCAAATATATTATTTTTCTTCTCGATTTGTGTGTAATAATGTTCATAATTATTTTATTTCTTACAAATGTAAAGAGTAGATCTTACAAATTTCATACCTTTAAAATTTTACAAAATGTCTTATTTAATGAAGTGTATATATGCTCAATCAAATATTATTCATCCATAAAGAATAAAATTATATCATTTGCAGGAAAATGGATGGAACTGGAGACCATCACATTAAGTGAAATAAAACAGACTTAGAAAGTCAAATAGCATGTTTCCTCTCACATGAACAATCTAGAAAATAAAATATGAAAAGAGAGAAGGATGATGTGAATTTAAAGAGAAATTATTGAAAAGAGGAAGAGGATCGGGGGAAGGAGAGTAATGGAGGTAATGATAAAAATATGTAAAATATGTACCATATATCTAAAATTACATGCAAGCCACTTGTCTGTATAAGTAATACACACTAATAAAACATATGTGCTTTAATATATAGTTTACCACTTGTTAATTTTTAAACACAGTTGAATTACAGTTATTGTGTAATAGTGTTAATTTACATTGTTATATACAATATAAGTCATTATTTTGGAAACATAATTTCCAAATGTCAAGGAGTAATTTACATATTTTAAGAAATTGTATTTTTTGAACAATTTCAACATTGTTTACCATTAGAAACATTTTCCCCCAAAGGCCAGAGTCTTTGTCTTCATAAATAATTTTATTTGTGCTTGTCCATATTAATGTTTGTCAGTGAGCCTTTAAAGATGATTCAATGAAGTTATTTTTGTCTTTATCTTGTTTTCCTATGTTCATGAGTGCTGATTAAATTTAGTGTACAATGTAATTTTCAGAATTAACAGCCTCCCACTTATTCTCTTTTGTGGGTGGGAATTTCATTCCCTAAAACATCTTCTACCTTTTGGCGAATAATTTTGCAGAGTTATGACCCGGATGAAATATTAAGCAATTTATAATCCCTCCCACAGCTATGAATCACGTCATATGTGATACAGTGTGTTTAATTGGACATCATTCTTGACAGAAAAATTTGAAAATAAGTAAATAAATTTTAAGACGGAATAAGGGAAATGGGGAATAAAAATATAAACATGAACTAAAAAAAAAAGATGAAAGCTAAAATCTACACATGTATTTAATAGGCTTTATTGGAGGATGGCTCCCACATTTTCCACTTCTGTTTATTTATAATACCAAGCATAATGTTTTGAATGAAAACATTTTTGATAAGTATATCCTTTTATTCTTAGTTAAATAATACCTAAGTAATATTTTTAACATGTCATGTTAGCTCTTACTTTTTTTTTTTTTTTCCTGTGAGTAAGTTGGGATAACTACTTCTGTTCCCAGCTATTGTAGGAGTAGAAGGGTAAATACACATGAAGACAAAAGAGGGGAAACTTACAAATATGGAAAGAAAAGAGAAACTGCAATCTACACTATTATAATTTGCAACATGAATGAACAATACTGATTTGCAAGATTTAAACTTTATTGCATTGACTTATTTTAATGTTTAACTTTTACATTTAGATCATTTGTATTTTCTTAATGCTTTATCGTCTTTAAAAAAAAAAAAGTATACTCCTTTAGCAGTATTTTATCCTCTTGCTAATATTTTCCCCAAATTCCCAGTGAGTACTGAAACTGGGTCATTTCAAACCTAACACTGTAACTGTGTATCTCTGTTCCTCAGTTTCCTCTTTAGTACACAGAATTTTTGTAAGACAAAAATGAAGTAATTTTTACAAATGGAAATAACCTGGTACACTGTGAGTTGTCATCAAATGAGCATTGTGTAATTGTTGATTGCTTTTATAAAAGTTCTAATTAGAGAGACGTGTTAGAGACCGGAGAAAAAACACTGTGAATCATTATAACTGTACATTGCCTAGTGTGTGACCTTCACCAAAGTATTTAAATTTATTCCTTCCTGATTTTACCATCAGTAAAACAAGGCTAATAGGCTTGCCATCTGGATCACTCATTTGATGAAAATCCTAGTAAATATTTTGTGATAATCTTAATTTCATCATATCATAGCAGAGTTTAAAGGAATACAAAATTTCTGGAAGTTTCAACAAAGAAAGATAAAACACAATTCTATAAGGATTTGATTGGAAATATATAGTGGAAAGCAACAGAACTAGGTTTTTTTTGTTTTTTTTTTTACCAGTTTCTGTATAATTGAACTTTCCTGATGATAAATCTCAGCTTTCTCGTCTTTCCCCTGCCTTTTCTGCTATCGTAATTGATTATCTGAATGGAATTACTTCTCTCAGCTTCACAGAATTTTGGATAGAATTTTTTTCAGTGTCAGTAATTATTCTTTATGCAATTCAAATTTCAAATAGACATGATTTACAGATTCTTTGGTATGTGAAATAATGTTATATTTCAATGTAAAGGAGCTGAAGCAGCATTTCATGTATAAGCTTTCTCGTACATTTTAAAATTTGTTTTAAGATAAAGCAATGGTCTAAAGACTGAAATCACTACCTATGAGTTCTTTGTTGGGTTCAAAACTGTACTTACCCTTTTTATGTTTTAGAAACAAATAAAGAACTGGTCTATGAAGTCGGCATATTTTAGGATGATTTTGTTAAATGTACGTAATTACTTGTGGCAATATTCTTGAAAATATTAGCAAGCTTCCTTTGGGAAAGTTTCATTAAATTACTTCTGTGCTAAACAGAAACAGAAACTTGAGTGAAAAGAGAATATAAGATATGTTTTTTCCCTGTAACCTTCTGATTCTTTCATTTTATCCATTTTAGAAGGCTTAATACAGTATTTTGAGAAAAAAATCTGTTGAATCATTGTTGCTGTAATTGTATACATTTCCCAGTTATATTTCTGGTTTTATTTTATAATTTGTGGTTGAAGAACAGTGCTTGGAGCAGTTCTGTCATTAAATGCTGTTAGTATGTGTGACATAGTCTTTTAAGCAGATTAATTTTTGCTCTAATTTTACTTAATAGTAAGTCCAGTTAACAGTTTGAAGTCTGCTAGAGATATCAATTTATCCTGAAAGTTGATGGATATAAAGCCTGAAGAAAAATTGAAGACATGCCATCATTTCATGTTTCACAACTTAAATACTACAAAAGTCCCTGAGAGAATATTTCATTAATTTTATTAAATTTAATGTCTCAAAGTATAAACATAAGACTATCAGTGCTAAAGATGTAAATATGATTTACTTTTTAAATTTCATGTGATAGTCCAGGATATAAATGAATGTAATATATTAGATATGCAATGTCAATATTAGATCCTAATTGATATTAATTATAATTTATTAAATATAAATGATTTAATATAACTAATAAATTTCATCATTTTTAGTAATTTTTTTTTTGGTACTGGGGATCGAACTCAGGTCTTTGTGCTTGCAAGTCAGGCAGCAGAACCACTGAGCTAAATCCCCAGCCCCGTATATATAATAATTTTAATACTTTTGTACTAGTTAATTGTAGGCAGTAAGGGTAGAAAAGAACAAGTTAATACAATCTCACAGTAAACTGGGAAAATATATGCTCATGAGTTAAAGGATAAGAGTCAAAACTAGAGTGACATCAATGTTTTACCAAGCAAAAATCAGAAACATTTTCTGATGACAAAGATATATTGCCTTATTTTATAATAAATGTATTATATGTTAATATAAATATGGTAATATTATGTAAATTAACTGTGTTTTCACAAATGAAAGTCATATTTCCTGAAAAGAGGGATAACTTCACACCATTTTGAGAATATCTTTAAAGTCTGGCTTAATAGAAGGCAGACACTGCCTGACATATATTCTACATTTAAGCTGTTACTAGGTGGTATCTAGCTTATAGAAATTTCCACTCATATTCATGAGAGAATTAGAGCCAAAGGCACAGATAATATTTTGATAGTATGATGAAAACAGTTTTGATTTTGATAAACACCTGAAAGGGGTGACACTCAAGCAATCCACTTTAATCACTCTATGTAGTATCTGTCATGATTTAGAATTTATTT
The DNA here is from genome assembly GCF_000247695.1 of Heterocephalus glaber. The sequence continues at coordinate 16,333,812 of NW_004624777.1, forward strand.
ACCTAATCAGAAGATCAATATTTTTAATCACAAAAAGATCAAATTATATTTTGAAAAAGTCAAAATGATTTCTAACAAAAATTTTTTTCTAACAAAATATTAAGAATAAAATTAAGTAGAATCCAAATAAAGAGATGTCTTTTTAACTAAAACTGATGGAGAAAATAGAAGAGAAAAATGAACAGTGGACTGCAAACAGATCTACAGTGTAAGTAATCGCTTGAGTTCTCAGCCTCGGATGCATATTCTCATGACCTGGAGAAATGGGGAGCTTTGTAAATGTATTTTTAAATAGTTAAAACTCAAGTCCTTACAATATGATCTCTGTGGGGATGGCCCTTTCTTCTTTGTGTTTGAGCATTAATCTGAAGAAAATACTCAATGTGCATCCATGGCTGAGAACTTTCAGAATAACAACATAGAAATATCCTATGTAAGTAATCAAAGCATGAAACCTTAACAGGAAATATGATGCAAGTGTGAACAGAGTTTTGAATGAGTACATGCATGTTGTATAAAATATTTTTCATTCAACCCAATGTAAATATGTCCTTAATCTTGAAAAGTTGATTGACACTGTTTAACCTTTTCTCTGAAGTCAATAAGACACAGGGAGAGAAACTTGTACAAATGTCAAGAGTACACATTTTAGTAGCAATCAAATATACACTGCTCTCTCCACAATGTTTCTATTCTGCAAGAAACCACATTATTATTTTTCTTTTGTAGTATATAGATGGATTATTAGTTTAAAATAAACTTTATTAAAAAGTGACAAAAGGCATATCTTATTCCAAATCAAAGTATGACATCCATTAATAATTCTGTATTGTATGAGAATGCATATTTGAGTGTTTTTAGTAAGAAGTATTAGTCACTTTGTAATTTCAAGTTTGAAAATGATAGTTTAAAAATAATGCTATTGGTTTTTTTCTCCTAATAACATTTTGGTGAAGTCCTAATATATTTCTTAATTACTTATCAATTTGAATAAGTATTTTATACCTAAGGCTATTAGAATTTTGTGGGTTTATGGCAATTACTTTGTATTTTGGCTTGCAGGTACTTTCATATGCAGAGCAAGCAAAGCAAAGTTTTGCCTTCTTTCACAAATGATGTATTGAATATTTTTTCAATTTATTTAGAACTTAATGTTTCATAAGACTTTATATTTCAAAGTCATGAAGATAAAGACTTGCCTCCTCTGAATCTGTCATGGTGTCTAAGTTGTACAGGTGATTTGGTAACATTCACTACATATATTTTCCCACACAACTAACAATGACTTTTGTGTACCTCATGCTTGAGGCTGTTTTTATTCACTTTTGTTCTAAGAATTATAGAATAGATTTTATCTGCTCTATTTTTTTTCTTTTTTCATTTTGTCCATAGATTGTGTCTTCTGAAACCATTCTCCTTGATATGTAGAATGGACAGCAGGCTCTGGATGTATTTTAAGGAAGTAATGAAATGTTACCATTGCCAAACATGGTTACAGGAAGATATGAAAGCTCATTGGGAACTGGTCATAGTGCTTTAAATTGTACAATAATATAATTTTGGAGTAGTCAATATATCATGAATGGAGTTTAATATAATTTATCCCCTGTACATTACTAATGAGCCAGGCCAGTATTTTTTAATTTACAGTGTGTTTTAAGATACAAGAAAAGTTTTAATACAGAGTACTGTTGAATAGAACTAGTGCAAGTTGATGTCCTATTTTCTACCCTGACAGTATAATTTTTAAAAAGTCAAATTTTCGATATTTATGTTTGGAAAGTGCATTAACTTCATAGAAATCAAGTATTGTAGCTAATTCAGGGAAGTGAATTAGCTAAAATACTTCTGGAGCAATAAATAAAAATACAACTAAAACAGCAGAAGGACAATAACAACAAAACACCATCACTGGAACTGTCCAGCAAAACTGAGTGGAACTGTTCTTGAGGACTAATTCTTAACACCTAATAATTGTGGCTTAGTCTGAAACATCTGATACATTTGGCTTTCAATATGCTGTAAAACTGTTGTTGTCAGAAAGCAGAAAGAAACAGCCTAGTGTATAGTCCAACTAAGATTTAGAAGAAAAACAAGGATACTTTAATCTCACATTGCTTGTTTTATGGCAACAATGAAAATTTTAGATAAACTGTAAAACACAGTATATCTTCTGCATTGTTTCTTCAGAATACAACAATCCTCTAAATCCAGCTACTTCATTCACTTTTGTCTTTTACTCAGAGAAAAAAAAAATGTACAGAATTTTAGCCATACAAAGGCAATGATTTACTCATATAAGGACGTTTATATCAAGGCTATGATTTTCATTGAATCAGTTAAAATAGGCAAGGATAAATTTTTTTTGCATAAATAAACTTTAAAAGTATGTTTTCAGAAATACCTTGTTTTTCTCATTAAAGAAAATATTTTATAGACTCTGGTTTTGATTAGAATTATTATTAACGTGAACAATTTTCACATTTCACTGCTTTATATGTGAGGTTATATAATTTTATGTTTTATTTTTATCTGTTATATGTGAATGCTAAACATTAAAGAAAATATAATTACTTAAGAGAAATTGGGATGCATGCAATTTAATACATATGTGTTCATCATAATCACGTATATAAATTTATGACAAACACAAATGCATAAATTTTACCTGTGGTATATATTTGATTTAAAAGTGGCCCAATTTTCAAGCATAAAATTAAGATAAGAAATAAAAATGGAAATGTAAATAAATTTGGATATGTGAAAGATGGCAAAACTTTGTTTGCTTGCTCTGCATATGAAAGTAACTGCAAGCCAAAATACAAAGTAATTGCTATAAACCCACAAAATTCTAATAGCCTTAGGTATGAAATATTTATTCAAATTGATAAGTAATTAAGCAATACATTAGGACTTCACCAAAATGTTATTAGGAGAAAAAAGCCAATAGCATTGTTTTTAAACTATCATTTTCAAACTTGAAATTACAAAGTGACTAATACTTTTTACTAAAAACACTCAAATATGCATTCTCATACAATAAATGGAAAGTATTAGTGGAGAAATTTGGGGAAGAAATCCGATGGCATGAATCAAAAGTCATATAAATATCACAAATATGTCAGTGATTAGATTTTCAATAATTTAGATAAATTAAATATTAATGGTATAATAACATAAATATTTTATTTAGTATATTGTCCATGATAGTAAAATAACTTCACACAAGAATCATAATTATTTCCTTTGAGTAATTATTATGTGATTGGGGGTCTTCTAAATGATTGAAGTATATCTCATTTAATACCAAAAAAAAATTGAGGTATTATATCCATTTCAAATCTGAAAAATCTGAATTCCAGAGAAGTCTGATCACCTGACTGGGAAGTTTTAAGCCATGAAGCCTAGTGGTTTAGCACAAGCTATCAAGACTCCTAACAATTATGCCTTTCAAATTTGCCTGTTTATGTCAACATGCAGGACTTCTGTATAGGATAATGTATACAAAACATTTATTTCCAAACCTGGAAATGCATACTCACTAAATGCTAGTTTTCAACAACGTCATTGCAATTAGTTGTAAAGTATTAATGTTTTCTAGTGATATTTATTACCTTCCAAATGATTCTCAAGATATTAAGACCATCAGGATATAGAATTTTATATAGTTTATTTTTAATATGTATGTATATTTAAATACATTACATATTTATATAACTACATTTTCTCCATTATAATTTTTTATCTTCAAAATATTGTGAATATTTTGAATGGGTAATAGTAACTATATAAACAGTAAGTTTAAAAATGACTATCTTATGAAAGCTTATAGTGAGCATTAGAAACTTAAGGTGCTCAAAAAACTGAATTGATGGCATCACTCTTTCCTATTCGTTTTTGTTCTAAATATACATAAATATAATTGTTTTTTACATCTATAAACTTGAGTATTTCACTGCGAGATACTTCACCACACTGCTTTACCTTAAGTCTTTTTTCTTCTTAATACGTACTTGTGCTTAAGAGTTATCAAGATAAACAAACAAATAAATAAATGGCTTGGGTGCTGAAATGAATAGAATCAATTTTTCAGCATGTCTCCAAAGAAAATATTGCTGCTTGTATAGGGACACAATTTAAACTGATTACAATAAATTGTTGTTGCCAGAAATTTACAGAATAGTTGGGTTTTATGGCTTGCGTTTAGATGCCCCCCCCCAAAGCCTCATGCTTTTTCATAGGTGGCTGAATAATTCATGTGTGATTAATTCATGGTGGGGCTAGCGTCAAGGGCATTAGGATTGAGGGTGTGAGAGCTACTTGTCCTAAGTAGTCTGAATAAAATAAAAGGGGCAGAAAGACACTGTTAAGGTCTTTTGTTGCTTTTCCTGTTTTCTGCCCCCGTGAACTCTTGCCACTCTACACTGGAACAAGCGGATTATGGACTGAAGCCTCTATGAACCCTGAGCTAAATAAACTCTATCCCCTCTAACTTTGGGAGTTGGGTGTTTTGGCTCATCAATAAGAGGAATGTAACTAAGACACTAGTGACACTGACAGAAAAAACGAATGGTTCAGTGAGAGTTTTTCTTTCTCCTGGCATTTCAGAAGGATGTTTGTATCAGGTCTCTCCAGATTTGGAGAGAAAAAGATAGAAGAAAAAAAGAAAAAAAAATCACTTTATTTCTGTCTGTTATCTTAGTACACCAAATAATAGCTACTTGAACTCACAATCAGACTGTGCTTGCCTAAACTCTGTGGGGAAAATGAGTCTCATTAGTCATTATTCACCTCAGAATGTCAGAGGAAAGTTACTACATACATGTAAATATAGTAGAGATCACTTTAACTCCTAAATCTTCCCCTCAATGCAACATGTCAACAATACTACTGAACAATAAATTCCAAATATGAACAATACATTTTCCATTTCCAAATTAAGTAAGATTTATACTGGCCAGTGATATTTCCCTGGAATATATGCAAGTTCATGTTTCTATAATTATGTGCTTTGCATATATGAATTGTTACATAGGAAAACATAAGATCTCAGAATTCTTAGAACTGGGTCCTCTGTTATTTTCTCAGATTGTTTCTTAGCAAGTAAAGAAAACTGAGTTAAATTTATGTCAACATAATTAATATATTTTAACTTAAATGTCTATTATATTGGAAAGCAAAATTGAGATTGTTTCCCATTCTCAGTTTTAAAGTTTAATTGAAATAGGTGATTTTAATTTTTAACATGGATTCCAATATGCCAAAACCAATACTAGACTGACTGTATTAGAACAATAATGTTAGAAAAATTGATTTGAGGAGATATATTTATAATGGGATATTTGTTTTCTAAGAGAAATAAACAGCTCTGAAATCGGAACGTTGGACTAGTTTTACATTATGTATGTCTTATTTCAATATTTCTGATACTTGATTATACTATATTTATTTCCACTTAATGAACAGGAAGGAAAAATTATTATCATTTTGAATTAGAGCACTTATAGTTTTATACAATTCAGCTCATTCTTCTAAATTTTAATTTACTTATTTACAAAATGAAGGAAAACTTTTTTATTAAAATATATTCAGAGTTTAAGAACAAAATCAGTTCATTTAATTATTTATATTTAACAAATTATGAAAATATCACTATATTTTGTTTAAATAACATAAATACTTGAGGATATATATTTAGATTACCACTTTCATTTCTAAAGACATTAATAACATAAGCGAAGGAGGCTTAATTGGCCCGCTGCAGACAGGCAGGTCTGCAGATGCCCTACCAAGGTCATGAGTGGCACAGAACACACCGAATCAGCCCGCTGCAGACAGCAGGTCTGCTCACACCCTACAGAGGTTGCGAGTCACACTGAACGTGCTGAATCAGCCCTCGCACCTGCAACAATCCACTAGACAAGCCCCCCCCCCGACCTCTGTACAGCCACCTGGTTCCATACTGCAAAGATTCAGAGGACACCAGACCACCAGACCACTGTACTGAGTCCCTCAGCTCCCAGCCCACAGGTAGGGGCTTCTGAGCAACCGTCCCACTGCTCCTGGTCCAGAGGAAGGGGCTTCC
>NW_004624777.1:16345101-16362373 GCF_000247695.1 Heterocephalus glaber
GAAAAATGCTGAGAAATGGAAAAAATGGAAATAAAGTCTTTGTAAATAGGGAAGGGTGGAGGGCGTGAAGGGAGAGCTAGGAATGGGGAAAAAATAAGAACCAAGATGCGTTATGTAAAGGCACAATTCCCAATGAGAAATGTAATTGTGTTGTTTACCTAAAATGTACCAATAAAAGAATTTAATAAAAAAAAAAACGTAAGCGAAGGGTAATAGAAAATAATTTTTTTGTTTTGGTCTTCAAATATTTCTTACACCTGATGAATGCAATTGTGTGTGCAATTTTCTTAAATATGTTTATCAGTTTCTTTGTCTAGATTATAGGTTTAGACTTTACTTAATTATTCTTTTGGATAAATAAGCATGATAAAACTTTAAAAACCAAAGGTCAATGAGTGGTATCTGTTAAATACTGAGTAATTGTTAATAAAAAACTAGTTATTAATGGTGCTGGGGTAGTGCCATCCCCTCCTTTTTCAACACAAATGGCCTCTGGGTCTATTCAGAGCTGCTAGTCCTGTGATTATGGATATGTCTCAGTTTTGGTGAATCGGTCTTTCTCTGAGAACGTGAAAATATTATTGCAAGAAACTACTTACGGTGACCTGAAATACCTTTCTAAACAGAGCGAATCTAATAGATTTCACATGTCTCTTATTTATGTTTGTCAGATTTAATGATACAAGATTAGAGAACAAATATCTGACCTTAAGGCTCTCATATTCTGAGGGATTAATATAACTATCGAAAAGCTTAAATAAAAGCGTATTATATTGATTAAAAAATAATAATAATTGAATAGGCACAGAGTAAGTGCAGAGTTTGGGATTAGGCCTTTCTGCGTAGTGAAGGATGATTTCATACAGAAATGACACTGCACCTGGCCAAGGGTGAATGAAAAAAGTGGTGACAAAAGGGGTACAAAGTCAAACCAGTAAGATTGTGTACCATACACATACAACTATGCAATCATGGGAAAATCAGAATTGGAAGGTATTTGAACAACAGCATCTTGGGGCAAGAGATTTAACACACAGATCCATATATATAAAAAGCTTTCTACTTTGGTATTATAATTTTTCTTAATAAAAGTTCACTGATTCTGTGATCACATCCTCCCCTTGCATTCCGATTCCATATAAATATGAGTGTAAACTCAAATTACTGTTAATTGCATGCTAAGCACAATTTGTCCTGGTTAAGAAAATGCAGAATTTGATTTCATACAAAGCTGAAATAAAGACATAAATTTAGTGTTCAAATTCAGAATTTTCTTATTTATACTAAAATATAATCTCAATAAATAATGAGAGATGATAAAATTAATTTCAATTTTGCTTTTATTATCCTCTCTATGCAGGATACCATGATTTTTTAAGTCATGAATACCATATTCTATTGTATACATGTGCCACATCATGTATATTCATGAACCTATCACAGGACAACTTGAATGATTCCAAGTTTTGAGAATTATGAAGAAACATCAATGAGCTAGTTCTTGCATGAACAGAAGTTTCCAACACACATGAGTTCATGCTAAGGAGCATGATCAGCCTTCTATTTATCAAAGTCTCTGTTTTAAAGAGTCAGAATATTTTAATGGTACCTCGGGTAAGAATTCTTGCCACTGGCCTGAGAAAATTGAGGGCTAGAATAGTGCTCTGTGTGATACACTTAGCACATAGCCTTATAAGGCCCATTGCTTTAAACTTTTCTGGTATAACATTGATAACATAAACATTATATTGAGATTTACTATATTAACTGTATGCATGATCAATTATTATACAACACTTCAGATTTAGAATATAACTAAACAAGACAATACGAAAATACGGCCTACATTTTTCTGATTTTTTAATATTATGATCAGGTTTTTTATGCTGTAATTCCTATAGTTCACTTATAGACATTTCCCTATTTCATATTTAGTTCTTATGTTAGCTTTGTTCTCAGTCCAGATGTCTCTTTTTGAGAATATCTGTAAGTGAGGTTGGTCCCCCAAACCACGTTGGGTATCACCCCACCTGTAGTCTGCCCTCCTGGTCAGCCTTGCTTCGGGACCTACACTGCTACTTTGTCCTCTCCAACCTGGCGGGGAACAAGGATGAGTAACAAAGAGATACAGAGTCAGTTTAACACCCAAGCAGCTATGGGGCTTTTGCCTCTAAAAGGCAGAGGAACCCTGAGACTTTGGCTCACCTCAATTTTATTCACTCATACATGGGCACAAGCAAAGTAACACGAGATTCATCTGCTTCCCATTATTACTAATATCCATTAGTACATATTCTGGCAAACAACTCAACATCAGCTATTTTAAGTTTTCCCTAGAAGGTGCAATTTACAATCACCCCTGAGTTCAGCCTTTCTTCTTTGTGCTCACAGAGGAGGCAAATTAGGTCTCAATTCTCTGGTCTCCATCAAATAACAGAGCTATTTCCTTCACCAAAATGCTCCCCTAATTTCTTTTTCATTAAAGTATTTATTGATCATCATAAATCAATAAAACCACAACTGCTGTCTAATATACTATGCACTTCAATATATACTGTGACTCTGTTAGAGATCTGCTTGTTTAATTTGATCTGCACAAATGACCTCTCAAATAAGAAAATACTTTCCTCTCTCAAATGATACTGAAGTTCTTTCCATATAATACAAGCAGTACTTTCTGATGTTCTTAATTGATATTGAATGTTTTATCCATGCCAGTTCCATGACAGTGTGTTTCAAGATGGGCAATGAGAATGTGGGTAGCCGAATCACACTCTCTGAAACAGGAAGATTCACCTGGAGGTCACTGTAGAGTGGGGATGCACACAAAAATGGGGCACATCAGATCTTAAATCCTCTGAAGGCAGTTTTTATCTATTGCCCTAAAACAAAGAAATACTGGACATTGATGAAGGGTGGAGTGTTTGTATTCCAATAGGTTGAAATTAATGTGTTTTGTGCCAAAAGTGTAATTTTTCCCTGCCTTTGGGATATTGGGATATTAAAAAATTCAATTTCCTTCATAACCTTGGGTCCTAACTTCCATTCCTACAGAACAATTGGTAAGTCCCAGGTTTTAGTTTTTATGGTGAACATGTTTTGTCTTTTATTGAAAATAATATCTATTGGATATGACATTCATGTTATTCCAATCCACACAAAGTTATGTATCTTTTTCATGTTAACTCATTGCCATTTAAGTATTACTCAACTGGACCACCTCACAGAGTACAAATCCTTTCCTTATGGTTCACATTTTCAGTTCTTCAAAGTTTGGCTGAATCTTAGAGTTAATATACTATGTAGAAAGCAAATACCCAGTTCTCTGAGGATTTGTGCTAGTTCGTTTTATTCTTCACATGTCTATAATACTTTTTGGAAATATAAAAATACTGCTTAATTCACATATAGAAACATATACTAAATGATATATTTTATTTATCATATAGGAAAATAATACATAGTTTACTAATCTTATTTTTAATAAATTAACTACAACTTCCAGAACCACATTCAATGGTAGAATCTTTTAGGGGTCTCTGATATCTCATTATCAAACTTCATAATATCAACAGTTTAAAGTATATTCTCCTATTGATTTATCTTGTATTGCTGCTTGAGTAGTACACTAATTTCTAAATACTTAATTATCTTTGTAGTCCTGGATTTAATCATAACCTGTATCAATAAATCTTTCAATATCATATTGAATTTGATTTATTTTAAAACTTCAAGATATTTATATTTATAGTTGATATTTATATTATCTTTAACAAACATTATGTCACATAAATAAGCTATAGTAGAACATGACATAAATGTTTCTATTAAGATGAAATATGAAAATCTTGATGTGACTGCAAATTGTGATATATCAATTTGACTGGATTAAGAAACGTCTACCAGGTTAATAAAGTAAAGTTCTGGGTATTCCTGGGTGGGTTGTGGAGACATGACATTGGATACTCTGTATGGTTCCTCATTCCTTTCTCTCTGGCACCGCTCCCTTGCTCTTCTTCTTGGCTATGATGAACTAAATAGCTTTGCTGTGCTATGCCATTGCACCATGATTTTTCTGCCATGGAACCAGGAAACCACTGAGTCCATGAGCCAAATTATACCTCTACTCCATAAGTAGTGGCGGTCAGATATTGTGTCTCAGCAAGGCAAAAGCTGACAAATATACTGTATATACATTACTGTATTTATTCAACATGGCACACATGATATTACTAGCACAGAGTACCAACTATATGTTGAATAAATGCCAACTTCTTATAAATTAGGTGTTTTCTCAAGATCTGATGATAAATGGTGAGAAAAATTAGCCAAAATTTTGACTCTAATGAATCTTATGTTGAATCAAGTTAATACAAAATATTGAAATGTGAGATCATAGCTGCAATAATTACTGTTAAATTTGACTCTTGGATGATATGTTGAAATTCATAATAGAATTCAATCCTATGAGAGATATTAAGACTAGATTCTCAATTAAGTGAGGTAGAATTACAATTTTTTAAAAAATCTATGGTCCTCCAAAAGAGAAGCAAGACTATGTTTTGAGCATGGTGATAAAGGCGAAAATAATTCTTGTAAGAAAAAAATTCTGTTCTGGGGCCAGGGATTTAGCTCAGTGGTTCCACCTCCTGCTTTGCAAGCACAAGGTCCTGAGTTTGATCCCTGGTACCAAAAAAAACCCCAAACCAAACCAAACAAAAAAATTCTGTTCTGAACTATACATAGCAAGTCAGTGTTGGTTCCAAAACAGCTAGAGAAGGGCAAAAAGAGCTGTAATAGACATCAAAGGTAGAAATTTAAAATGTTATTATCAAATGGATAATATTTTAGGTACTGTAGTTTATATCTAAATTCTGTTTACTTATCTTCTTATTTTACATAATTAAATGTGCTGTTTATTTGTGTTTTCTTGTTTATCAAAGGAACAGTTTTTCATTCATCAGTATGACTTTTCTGCTTTGCATATAAAGTATTTAAAAATTTTATTTCCTATATTTCCTCCTTTTTTATATTTTGTTTTACATTATTGTATTTCTTTTTGACCCCTTCAGATTTTTATATTCTTTGTCTTATATGAAAAGGGCTTAAGAATAGATATTATTTTATGAGTGTTGAACAGATTTACTTGTCTGCTAAACTTACATGTGAAAAGTTTCTTATTGGTTGCTTTCTTAAAATTAGCACAGGTAATGGGAAAAAAAAAAGAACCAAGATACATCACGTACAGGTACAAGGACCCAATGATAAATGTAAATGTATTGTTTACCTAAAATGTACCAATAAAAGAATTTAAGAAAAAAATTAAAATTAAGTTTATTTTGTTAAGTATATTTAGACAATGCTTCACATTCTTTAGTTATATTCCAATTTTAGGCATGTCCATATGGTTTAGTAATTGTCTATTAATATCATAAAATAATTTGTTTGCAAGTTTTTAAATTTTATATTTTACTCAGTACATGATTATTTTTATAGCAATTGATAACCAAAAAAACACAGTAGGTAAACTTCAAAAGATACTATTTAAACTTATTGAATGACTTTATTTGTTTCTTCCCCAATAATATTTCACAGGTTTACAGATGTATAATAAATTATCATAAAAACATTTTCCTTTAACTTCCTGTTGATTCTATAATCACTACTTCTAAAGTTGTTCATACAAATATTAAATTTTAGTTTCTAGTAACCTTTTCAAACAAAATGGATGCCCTGTTTACAATTGGTTTTATTTTACACATTATTAGTAAAATCCATCCTGTATTTGCTTAAGGAATTTTCATACTTTTTGTAATTTTTAAGCAATTTCTTACAATCATTCTATATTTTATTTTACAAAAATGTCTCCTAATTCATTTGTCAACAAGTATAGTTTTCTTTACCTGTATTGTCAATATTGTTGTTTTCAATGAAATCATGTTGGATTATTCTTGGTGTAATCTGTTTTGACATTTTTTATATCTTTATGGTATTCAGACTATGCCTAAGAATCTAGAACTCAGATTCTTTAGTTTTTTTCTTCAGGAACTTGTTTATTGTGTTTGAGATGATACATCAGTGCTCTCTGAGTAGATTCTTTAAATGTGTTAATATAAGAACACTCCCCAGCACTTAATATAAATTGTGTATTTATAGTTGTACTTCAATCTTTTCCTGTGGTGACTAAATAGCCCAGAGAGCAATGTGTGCGTTTCAATGAAAAATACACAATCGCACTTTTTATCTTGTACCAATTTAGCCAATTCTACTTGGCAGTAGGGATAGAAAATTGGGATAATTAATATATTTTCCTTTCTTGCTTAAAATGATTATTATGGCTATTTGGTGAAGTAGTTCTAAAGGTATAATTTGAGCTGCAAAATGTGGTATGCTTAGTTATGTTCTTATAATGGATTTCTCTTGTCTATACTGTCTGGTGCAGTTGTGAACACTGTAATAGAAATTTGGGAAGAAGCATGTGAGGAACATCAAAAATTATATCTTCACAGTACAATAAATCATCAGAGAAAAACTTTTTATTGTCTGTGTTTTACATAAAAACTGTTCAAGAAATTTCACTAGAAAATAAACCAGTATTGAGTTTATTGTATCTTTTTTAAATAATTATTTTAATATTTAAAAAAAAATTTAATTAAAAAAATTCAATATTTTTAAAATTTACGTTTTACATTCTTGTGAGAGAAATCAATGACATACTTCCCTTTTATTACTATTTAATTTATTATATAACCAGATATTTCTTGCTATAGATCAAAATTTTTCATAAAATATAATTCTGAAAAGGATAATCCTACCCCTCATACACTCATTTCAAGTGACACCATGTACAAAAGAAAATTAATAAAAATAGTGACTATTTTAGTGACTATTTGTCAATTTTTGAAATTTTTCTAAAGTGTTAATTCTTTGCCAATTTTCATTTATATTAAAATTATGATTAACTGAATGATCTTAACTCACAGTGCTACATAATCATAATAATTCATAATTTAAAAGAATATTGTAGAATTATAACATACTTTTCCAAAATAACTAAAGGCATTATTATTTAAGTTATTTAAAATGTCAGGCTCATTTCCAAAATTGTTCTGTGTCTTCTGTTTTAGAGGTGAATTGACTAAAATTAAAACCTGTCAAGTACAATTTTAGAACCACAGATAGTACAGTGTAGTGGGTAAGGTTTTGGCCCTCAGGCCAATAATGGATGCAGGTGTAGATGACCTTTGTCTGTCATTATATATAAGACTGAACAAGGTACTTTATTTTTTGTTTGTTTGTTTGGGTTTTTTGGTACCAGGGATTGAACTTGGGTCCTTGCACTTGTGAGTCAGGCAGCAGAACAACTGAGTTAAATCCCCAGCCCCTGAACAAGGTACTTTAATCTGCACTCCTCAATTTCTTCAATTGCAGAATAACAGTACTTATCTTATAGGGACAACCCTAAGAAGATTAAATGTTTCAATGCTCGTGAAGCCCTTAAAATCATGCTTGAAGAAGGTACTCTCTAGGCGATCAGAGCTTCTTGTCATGGAACTTAAGGTTTTAAAACAGCCAAAATAACATTGGGGTCATTTATGTTACATCTGTAATGTGGAATGGATTGAATTCACATGAGTATAGCCAGGACAAATTCATCACTGTTCATAATCTATACAGCCAAATAGATAAAAACAAGTCCATGCATTCTCTATCCCAAAATCTTCTTACCTAAGTTGATATGACTAAGAGGAAAAACTTGAATTTTATACTTGATCTTTTGGCTGAAGGAATAAAAATGCTTTTTCTGCTGTGTGATGAACACTGTACGCTCGAAACATCTGAAGTCCTGTGAGTCACACTGCACAATATTTCAGTTCATGCAGAGAAGCAGTCAGCCATTGGAAAGGGCATTTTGAGGAAGGACAGTTGTAAGAAAATTATTATAAAACAATTTTATTTGTAATTTTCTGGACCTGTTAAATTTACCCAGTGGGTATTAGATTTCCCTTGTTGATGACTGAAACCTTAGGACCTGTTCATGAATTTCACTGTCAATCTTAAGGTAAAAAAAGTAGGTAAGAAAACATCAGAACAAAACTAACAAAATATCAAAAAATCCTATAGCTACATTAAAAAAAAATTGCAGTACTAGAAAGTTAATAATTCCCCATTTAATTTAAATTGGACACCCAAATTACCAAAGTGTAGAAAAGAATCCTGGGAAGGATGAATTAATTAATTAATTAAACAAATTGTCAGGAAAAGGATTTGGTTGGCTTCTTTTTTTCTTGCCTGGTGGTGCTCATCCTAGTAAACAAAGCTTCTAGATTCTTCCACGCTGTCATGAAGAAAGAAGTTTGTTGCCTGGTTGATTTGCCAGGAACTGCTGAGAGTTTCAGTGCCAATGTACTGACCCGTCTTGGGGAATGTTTGTTTGTCTCTTATGGATACTGCTTCACTGACTGTTCCACATCACTCAGAATACAAAACTTACTATTTCCTTGATGGAGTTGAATACTTTTCTAGTTTTTCTGGCCCCTTGTTTCTTCACCAGGCTGTAAAAATCTAGACATATCTGCTATGTTTTGTTCACATATGTTATGTTAATCAAATTCCCCTAGATAAATAATCAATTTAAAAGGAGGAAAGTGGGTTTTTTTGGCTCAGGGCTTTAGAGTTTTCACTTCGTGGTTGGTTGGGTCCATTGCTTTTGGGCTTGTGGCAAGAGAGAATGTCAATTTAAGAATTTGTGCACAGACAGTCATGGTTGTACTCAAAGGAAGAAGAAAGGAAGGAACTGGGATCCTAGTTTTCCCTTCAATGATGCACTCTCCAATACCCAAAACTTTCCATTAGGCCCCAATTCCTAAAGGTCCTTTGACACATAGAGGACATTCACCACTTTTGGGCACCTTCCTGATCTAGACTACATCACTTGAGGAGGTTCTCTTGTCAAAACTAAAATACTATCACAATGAATCACATTTCCTGTGTTTTTGTTACAGCTTACAATTGGCTCATCGAAAGCCTTCTACATCTGACTTATGACTGGAAACATAGGTAATTCCTATGCTATATGCTTATTTTCTTCATTTTTCACCATTAAGATAACTGTTCATTATATGGACACCAATTGACTTTATAAATATCACTCCCCATACATTGAGCTCTTCAAGGATCTTGTCCTCCATGTGAGGGCGTATCTTGCTTGTAAGGAAGGTAAAATTTATAGCACCACTCTGTCCAAAGAAATCTTGAAAAATTCACATCATACTCACCATTCTTTTGTATCACAGAAACAATAAACATTTATATTAAAAATATGAGAAATTACCACACTTTGCCATAATTTCAATATCTCTATCATCCCATATCAGCCATAATAGAAAAGAACTTTCCAAACTCCTGTCTATCAGCAAGTAGCTCTCACTGGGGAGCTGTGTCTGAAGCTGGCTACCACATTGTTCACTTGAGCATGATTCATGTGCCCACATGCAAAATATACTCACCTTCTATTGAGGTTCAGAAAAGTCTCATCCATTAGAATCCTGGAATCTTGTTATCTATGCTAAGATTTATGTTCAGCTCTTTAAGTAGAATTTCTGTCAAGGAAAACCTATGAATTCAAGAGAAAATGTACTCATTTTCATCAGTGCATGTAAACACAATATAAAATAGGCAGCCCTAGGATTCTACCATAGATATTCCTCAACAAAAATGGATAGGAGGTGAATAATATTTCAGAAATTCTGTAGGCAAATGTGAAATCTTCTTATTTAGAAATCAATCACACTTGTAAACTCTCTCCATTCTCCTCTAAGATTTCCCTCACCAAACGGTTCTCAGCTAGAAAAGTAGTAGGAGGGCAGGTAGCTCCTATACTCTATGAATTATACTATGGAGGCCCTCTCATTTGTCTGCATGGGAGGGGCTGATACAAGTCTGTAAGAGCTTACAATGCCTATCTCAGTAACTCTTAACTCCAACATTCTTTCTTCCTTTCCGTTCATCTTTCCATGAAGTGTGGGGGTGAGATGTAGAGAGATGGAACTGTGAAGAACTGGGCTTTCATAGAAATACATTCTTTTTAGGGAAGGGTGGAGAGGGTGAAGGGAGGGCTAGAAATGGAGAAAAAATAAGAACCAAGATGCATTATGTAAAGGTACAATTCCCAATGAGAAATGTAATTGTGTTGTATACCTACAATGTACCAATAAAATAATTTAATAAAAAAAAAGAAATACATTCTTTTGTCTCTTTAATAATCCCTAGGCTTAAAAGCTTTAGAAATGGGCACATAACATCTTTTAAAGTTAGCTCTGGATCCTTATTTCCTGATATGAGTATAAATAAAGCCATCCCAAGTGTTTATTTATTGAATTATGAGTCAGAATACTATTTCATGGCATACATTCTGTTATATTGTGTATGGTAAATAATAAACTAACAAAATACATTTTCAGGAAAATAACATGAACTTTAAAGGAAGTGATTTAAATCAGAAACTAATCTGACATTAGTTTTCTAATAGAATGATCTACTCAATTGCAGAACTGTAGTTTAGAGTTCATCTTTCAGGTAGATGGACAGATAAAAAAGAAAATAGAATAATTTCTACTATTATAACTTATTAATGTTTCAGACCAACACAATGAGTTGAGAATTTCTTCTTTATTATGTAGCGTCTTCTATTCAAAATCATTCAGTGAATCTTTCAGTTATTAATTGCACATGGGACTTGTTTTTGTGCTATGATAGCTCTTCTGGAAATGAAGTTATAACACAGGCTATGTGAAAATTTACAAGGTGCTAATGAGCTTTCTTCAAACACCACAAATTATTTAAGTAACTTAATGCTGTTGTTATTTTTAGTGTCAGAGGAGTATTCACACTAATGTGAGGCAGCAACATAATTTATTTCTCTGTTTTCAAACTTCTAAGTATAAATTGAAAATATAAACATAATGTCAAAAAGAATGACATTAATTTATTCCTTTGAAATGCTTATATTTTAAAAAGCATTTTTTCCAGGGAAAAATAATGTAGAACAATATGATTGATTTTATCCTTAGTAATATAAAATTTTATTATAATTTTGGGTCAAGGAATGTGTAATGAAATATTCATACATTTAAATAGAATATTTATTTTTTTACTGATTTTAGCTTTGTGCACCATATTTAAATATGATCCACATAAATCTTTATGCTAAGAATGTCTTTATAATAACTGTTTCATTCAATTTGATTCTTGTCTTATATGGAGAGGTAAATACTAGATAGCCATGACTTTTATTTTTGTTGGGAGGAAGCCTGGAAATGGAAGTCTAAGTCTTATTTGCAGTGAGAGCCACAGCTAAGGGTACTAGAAAAAGACAAGGAATTGCAAAGGATAAATAGAGGTTGACTTTTAGACTCACTTGGGTCTAGCACTAGCTTTGATGAAGCTATAGAGGATTTACTTGTATGGTTTCAGAGATACCAAGTGAGAAAATGAAAGTGGTGGTGAGACTGACCAGATTTTAAGATCTCATCGAGTGACGATGGCATTCAGTACAAATTTGAAAACGTGGACACACTTTAATTTCCACTAAGCAAAAAAAAATTGAAATTGTCAACATTGATATTTTCAAGGGTGGAAATTCTGGTGTGAGCTTTTTCCTGAGGGGTAATACATTTAACTTTTGGGAGAAAAAGACCATGGGCTCTGCCAGATTCAGGATTTTGTCCCTGGCTCAGTGCTTACTTACTAACTTCAAGATCTTCAGCAATTTCCCCATGATCACTAAACTTTGAATTCCTAGTCTATAGAACACAGATAATGAGGCAAACCTATTAATGTGGTTTCTAGGTTGAAATGAGTTAATAAAAGTTAAGTGCTCAGGTGAGTGTGTGACACAAATTTCAGTTTCACTGAATTTTAAGTTAATTAATTTTGCTAAATCATATATGATTTAGATCATATGATATTAGTTATGTCTTTGTCTGTTTTGTGCTGGTATAAAATATATGAAAATGTATAAGAAACTTTTTTATTGACCTAAGGTTTCTAGAAGTTGCAAAGGACAACATAGAGGAGCTGTATCTGATGAGAACCGCATTGTGTTATCCATGATAGAAAGCAGACGAGCAAGAGAACAAGGGAGATAGAAGCGGGCTGAACTCATCCTCATATTAGGCCTGATATCTCATGACCTAATTACCTCTTGAAGATGCCACTTCTCAACACTCTTTCATTGAGAATTAAGTTTCCAACATATGAACTTTGGGAGACACATTCAAATTGCATCTTGTCATCTGTATTAGTCTATGCTTATTAGAGTCAGATGTAGAAGAGTGGAAAATGTCTGAATGCTGGAGACTCAAGGAATCTAGCCTAGGACCTGGATCTCACAGCAATGTCCCTCACAGGTCCAGCAGGAGGTCTAGAACACAGGGCAATGTCTCATGCAAGTTTGTTTCAGGAGACCAAGGAATCCAGAATGTAAAACTGTTGGGCCTGTTCTGGAAAGCCCAAGGGTTGGTGCTAGAGGCCCGAGAATCTGGGCCAAAATGCTAAAAGATCTGTGCCAGAAGGCTAAGGTATCTGCACTGGATCCAGGAAGTGACACTCAACACAAAGGAGAAGACCAGAACTCCTTGGAAGAGAACAGCAGCCATCCCCAGTGACAACAAGGACCTGAGCTCCTCTGACTAAGAGAACAGATGAGTTTGTATCAGGAAAACCAACTCCAAGGAAGTTTTTCCTGGGAAATCAGCAGCATACAATCCTCCCCTCCCATTCTCCTTTTATGTCATTTTGTCAACAATGCTCATATGGATCTTCCACTCTCAGGGCCATGCTTACTCAATTCAACTGGTCTTTCCCACTCAACTTGACCATTAATAATCCACCATACCATTAGACTCTAAAATTCACATACATCCTTTACATCTGAAAAATACTTTCATTCCATTCCAATAACCTCAAAACTACTACCTTGTTCCAAGATCAACTCAAAATCCAAATACCAAAGTGTTCTCTGAATTAGATATGGATAAGATTCAAGGCATGAGTCACTCTGAGAAAAGCTTCCTCTATCTATGAGCTTATGAAATATGAGAAGTTACAGGCTTCCAAATAAAATGGAGGGATGAGCATAAGATACACTGTTCCTTGTAAAATACAGAAATAGGAACAAGAAATAGGTAAATGATCTCAAGAACATCTAAAAGACAACCAGGAAGACATCATTAATTTCAAAGCTCCAGAACATTATTCATACCACACATCCAGTGGACCCTGGGACAGGAGTCCTCACACCCTCAGGCAGCTCTGTCTCAATGGCTTGCTGGGCACAGTCCACACTGCACCTCTCACAGGGTATAGTCTTGTGATTGCAGATTTGCCAGGCTGAAGTTGCTTGCTGATAGTCTTGGGGTTCAGTGGTCTTGAAGGCCTATCTACAATTTTGGTCCCCAAAGCTTTGTCACAGCAGAGACTGTGCCATGGCCTCTCCTCATCTACTAAGGCTCCACACACATTTGTCCTAGTGGAAGATCAAGTTAATAGCTGTGACCCTGCGTATGTCTCTCCCTAGGATTTCCAGGCTATCTGTGATACACCTTGAAATCTAGATGGAGGCTGTCTTGGGCCCATTGCTCATGAACTCTGCAGAGCTGGCACCATGGAGATATCACCAAAGTTTGTGCACTGGAGTGGCTTTAGGCTTTCGTGGGCCTGCTTGAGTTATGATCCCTCTCTCACAGAGTGCAGGAGATTTGAGATAAGGCAGGGCTGGAAAAGCTGAGGTTCCACAGGGCCCTTTCTGAAAGCCTTGACCTTAAGGTCATAGCTTACCTCAAATATCTCTGAAAATGACTTCTGGGTCATCTCCCATTGTCTTGATAAAGGCCACTTGGCTGCTTTCATCTATACTAATCTCTTTAGTAAAAGGCCACTTGACCACACACTATAGGTGCCATTTTGTTGTTTTCGTGGGTCACTTGCTAATTGTTCTAAATTTTTCCAGTAGGCTTCCCTTTTGGTAGTATAGTACATCTTTAAATCATTCACATTTTCTCACTTATTATATAGATTTAAATGTAGCCACACATTTCCTTCACATTTTGCTTGGACATATCTTCTACTACATAGCCTGGTTTATTACTGTTAAATTCTGCTTTTCATGAAGTCTTAAGACAGACTGTCTATGAATCGATGGGAACAATTTTTCCAAGTTCTTAGAAACTGGATAACAAGGATTTTTAAAGTTTTTTTTCTACCTTATTATCCATTTCTATCTGAAACCAAATAAGTATGGTCTTTGTCTTCATATCTCTACCAATGTTTTGATCATGAGCATTTAAATAATCCCATGCAAGGTTTAGATTTTCCTTTAACTCTTTTCTTCTGAGACTTCATTAGAACTTCCCTTAATGCTCTAAAAGTGTTCATGGCAATTTAATTTCTTTGTCACTGTTTCCTTGCAGCCTGCTCTTCCTAATTCTGTCAGCCTCTACATATTCCCCAATTCCAAAGCTGATTTTACATTTTCAGGTATTTTGTTATAATAATTTCCCACTTCTCAGTACCAGTTATCTGTTTTAGTCTACTTTGTGTTACTTTAACAGAATATTGGAGGAGATGGGATAGTTTATAAAGAAATGCACTTGAGTCACAGCTCTCTAAAGTGGGAAGTCCAAAATAAGGGGCCACTAAAAATGACCTTTTTGAAGAATCATTCTACGGTGGAAGGCAGAAGGGCAAGAGAGCAAACACATGAGAGAGAACAGGGCTATCTGGGGGATAGATATAGTATGCTCATGTGGTCAGGGGTGGGGCTTTGGGCAGGTGATTGGATCATGGGGAAGCTATCCTCCACCATGAATTGATGCACCAATAAATTCTGAATGTGCTTTAGGAGGAAGGACTTCATCAGGAGAGCCAGGTCACTAAGGAATTGATGTGGAAGAGTACATCTTCCTGCTTGACTCTTCCCTTCTCTCTCCGCTTCCTGACCACCATACGAACAGATTTTATCTACCCAGGCCCTGTACCATATCGTTTCTGCCTTGGAGACAGTCTTCCATGAACTGAAATCTAAACCAAAATAATTCTGTCCTCCTTTGAGTTGTAAGTGTTGATATTGTGGCTCAAGAATGAAAAAGCATCCAAGACATGAGCCACACTCATCATTTTATGCCAGACTCACTTTTATGAAAACTGACTGATTCCGACAGTAACAGTATTAATCCATTCGTGAGGCTCAGCTTGTTAAAAGGTTCCACTTCACAACACTATTTCTGTGGGATTAAATATATACACATGAACTTTGGGGGATATACTCAAAACACAAGAAATAATAACAATAGCAACAATGATGTAAAACAATAGCAATACTGTATCAATATGATAGTATGGGGTTGTTTAATGTTCTCAGTACTTTATATTGATTCAATCTAAATAACTTTAGATAGAGGTTAGTAAAGTAGTGTTCAGAGAGTTTACATAACCAGAGTAAAGTATTACAAGTAGAAAAAATAACTTTAAATCTTACCTGTGATTGATAATTTAAAATGAGTTCTAACCTGTAAAAAATGTCAACTAATGTGCATATTGGCCAGAACTACATTAAATTATCATTTTAAAGTCCCTGAAATCACACCTTTGTTATATGTAAGTAATGTAAATCCAGATCAGGTTTGAAGATGCTGAGTCGGCTAACTGGCTTCTATTTTAAAATCACATTTGCAAGCATATGTGGCTTGTACATTTTAGCTAGGATTTTGGATCTGTACCACAGAGTAGCACTTTGCCTTGCTATTGCTGCTTTGCAAACAGATGGTAAATTCTTTACTGATTTTCAATAAAGTGCTTTTCAGACTTATTTCAAGTACTAAGCAACCGGAAAGTTTGGATAGATAAGCATATGATTTTATGTGGAGAAGGAGTTATATCGTATAGACTACAGCTTAGGTAGTTCATGGATGCATGACATTTTTCTGTAATGTTTTTACTCTCAAATTCTCTCTGCTTCTCCCTTTTAGTCTTCCCTTTGTAGGCCAACTCTAGGCAATGATGGAATTACCTAGCTCTGATCACCTAGATAAAATCTGGTAGATGTGAAAGTCACTTAAATATTATATTTCAAATTTCAAAACTAAGATTTACATTTCTTTCAACAGTAATAAAAGGACAAGTAACTTAAATTTCAAGGTTGGAGTTTAGAATTTATATTTTATTTTAACCAGAAAAAACTACGTTTGTAATTAAAGAACATAAATTTCATAGTGGTAATGATGTAGTAAGATTTACAGGGACAATTAAAAATGCTACTTCAGTTTCATATGCTAAGCAAAATCTTTATACGTCTTATACCACTGTGCTTTTTCATTTTAAATAGTCTTTATTGAAAAGAATGAACAATTTACTTCTTTATACTTTTCACATCATAAAAGAGCTTCAAGATTAATTTAAAGTTATTCCTCTATAGCTTCAAAAAAAATCTAGAAAACTTTATAGAAGTTTCTAAAGGACACAAGTGGTAAAAAAAAAATTTCAACCCTGATCCGATTAGGAATAAATGCTGTTTTTACTATACACCAAGTTGAGTTCATTGAGTTTCCCTAAGTAAAGAAAAAACTATAATATACTCTAATGTTAAATCCACCTAATACATTAATTTATTCACAAGAGCAATAAAACACAATCATGTTCTATTCTGTGCTTCTATTTACTAAAGAGTATTGTGTGAAATGATGAAAGTAATGGGTGATAAATTCAGGAGAGTTCAAACATAAACAGAACTTCATGCGAAAGCATGTGTCTCACATATGCATACATATGGTCACTAAATATACACTTTCATATATGCAAAGATTGTACAAATATATCCATAACTTTAATGACAATACTATAAGATGTGAGAGAAGTTTTACTATGACTGCGATATATATAATAATGGTGTTTATTTAAGGGCTATTAATGTGGATCTTTGGCAGGGGAAGAATATTTTATTGTGGAATAAAGATTAGGCTTTGGCTAAGATGGGAGGGAAAGTACTCAGGATAGTCATGCTCCCTGTGAGGTGTCCCCCAGTGTCTTCATTTCTCACTTCAAGTCCTTTGCCAATTCCACCTTACTGTGTTTCTGCGTCTTCCTATCATCTAATGCAATACATAATGTCACTATTGGTCCATGAGGCATGGTGTCAAACATATCAGAGAAAGTTTAAATTTAATATAATATGTAAATATTTTCAAATACATATGATAAACAGAATATAAAGTAT